>NW_019104490.1:3797447-3809286 GCF_001995035.1 Momordica charantia
AATAAAAAATAAAAAAATTGGCAGTGAACACGTGCTGCTTGTGCTTGAGGCCTCCTATAAAATCTCCCCCAAAATCCCATGAATTCCATCCCAAGGAGCGTACGCGCTTATTTCTCTCTTTCTCGCAGATTTTATAGAACGCTCCCTACATTTTTTGGACCAAGATTTTCCCCAAATCTACAAATTAGAGAAGGAACTGCGAACCAATTTGACTGTTTTCAATTCCTCTTCTTCGAGATCTACGTTTTCGTCCTTCTTGGTACATTCTGCTCTATTATTTGTCCCTAACTTTTCACTTTTGTGTGTGGAATTCAATTAGATCTGATGCATTTTTCACTTCATTATGCTGGTTTCATCTTCTTGAACCCTCGTTTCGAATTAGATCCTCGAATCTTGTGATTATTTATCTGTATTGTATATATTTGTTTTGATGAAGACATCGGTAATGTGCAGGTCTTTGTGTTCTTTCTGATTCGAATTCTTTTTATGGAACATTTTTCGTTCCTAATTGAAGCCCTCGTGTTTTTACCCCATTGATTTATTTTGTCTGTCCCCAGTTTTAGCAATGTGATTTATTCAGAATTGATGTTAATAATTTGATTGCGTGAACCGAACTTTTGGGTCTGGTGCTGGTGAGTGATTTAACGCTTTGGTAGAATTTTAACGCGTGTGGCTGTTTATGGTTTCTAAGCAGTTAAAGAAATCGTTTGAGTTTACTTTTGATTTTCAATATCCCTTATCTATTTGGTTGAATTACTGCAAGTGTAGCATTGGAGAATATTATATCTGAAGATTTGGGGCATCCACTTCCAATGGGTTCTTGTACTGGGGTGACTCATCCTGCGGTTAGCAATGGAGATGTGGAGCAGCCATTCAAGATCTTTGTGGGCTACGATGTTCGTGAAGATCTTGCTTATGAGGTGTGTCGCCATTCCATCTTGAAGCGATCTTCAATCCCTGTTGAGATCATTCCAATCAAGCAGTCAGATCTGAGAAAGAAGGGTGTCTATTGGCGTGAGAGAGGACAATTTGAGAGCACCGAGTTCTCGTTCTCTCGGTTCTTAACCCCGTACCTGGCGAATTACAAAGGATGGGCAATGTTTGTCGACTGTGATTTTTTGTACCTAGCAGACATTAAGGAACTGAGAGACTTGGTTGACAATAAGTATGCAGTTATGTGTGTGCACCATGATTACACACCAAAAGAAACTACAAAAATGGATGGTGCAGTGCAAACTGTGTACCCAAGGAAGAACTGGTCTTCCATGGTTTTGTACAACTGTGGGCACTCAAAGAACAAAGTCTTGACACCTGAGATTGTGAACACCCAAACTGGTGCTTTTCTTCACAGGTTCCAATGGCTTGAGGATGATGAAATTGGGTCAGTCCCATTTGTTTGGAACTTCCTTGAGGGCCATAACAAGAGTGTAGAGGGTGATCTCACCACTCTCCCAAAAGCAATCCATTACACTCGCGGTGGGCCATGGTTCGAAGCTTGGAAGAACTGTGAATTTGCAGATCTCTGGCTGAAAGAGAAGGAGGAGTATCTGATGAATGAGGCTAAGAAGAAATCTGAAGAATAGATGATGATATGCAGCAGCAGGCCATGAAAGTAAGCTCCAGAGGGTTAAATGGTGGAATTGAAATTCTTTTCATTTTTGCTTAATATTCTTTAGGTTGGTTTTGTAGATTCCATTTTGGAATATCAAATTGTGTGGAGTCCTGGAAAATGGTGATTTGTAGTGTGTATTTGTAGTAGTTCATTCCCGGTATTGCAGGGATACGTGGTTCATTTACTATTTTGTTATTGTTTCGTAGTTCAAGTGGTCAGACATTAGTAGTATCTTTCTAAATCCGGAGGTTGTAATCTCCCTCATTTGTAATGTAATATCCTCGAGTAAAAAAAACTATGTTATGAATGTACAATTGTAACTTGTAATTAAGTTCTCAATATTCATTTGTTTAACTATTTGAAGGCTCTCTCATGTCCCATCTTTATCTCAGTCACCTCTTTCTCGTTAATTTGTGGCCAGTCGTACTTTCTATATTCATATTGGCTCTCCCTTCGCATGGCATGGGCCAGCTGGAGAATCCCTATTTCCATTGTCTTTTTGCGTGGACGTTTTTCTGTTTGTTTGATAGCAACGTTGGAGATCTTTCATAAAATATTTTTATGCCTTTTACATTAGAAGGATTTTTCATTACATTTTGGTTATTCTTTCTTTTTTTCATATATATTTTATTTCATTTTTATTATTTAATTTTTTAATTAAAATAAACTAATGTACTTGTTCACTAATTAATAACTCTATGTAATTTAGTATA
Organism: Momordica charantia; assembly: GCF_001995035.1. The sequence continues at coordinate 3,799,773 of NW_019104490.1, forward strand.
TTTATATATTACATTTATCAATAAAATAAACTTCAATTAAATTATATAATAACTCTATTTATTTGGTGGGTAGATTCTATATATGTTAAAACAATTATATAGAATCCAATATTATTCTCAATTCTTTTGATCTGATTTGATAAGGTAGAAATATAATTCAATAAAATGTCATCATTTATATAATTTTCTTTTGAGAAAAAGGGTGAAGTTAAAATTGGAATGAATAGTTAATATCAAATATTTTATAAAAATATTTTACAAAATAACATTTAAATTTAATACAAACTAAAGTGATAAAAAAAACTATTAAATTAATAAATACGTAAAAGTCAAAGTACATGAATATTTGTAAGGGCTTTTCTTTGGAACAAATATATAATGTTTGAACATTCATAAGTAAAGATAGCTAATCAAATATTCTTATACATCATTATAAATTTTCCTACAAAACTATCTAGAGATGAATCGATCCTTGAAAACAAAGGACACCTCAAGGTTTTAAATGTCGATGTTGGTAGAAATGTCAAGATCTTAATTTTATTGACATATTGATGGAAATAAGATAAAATGTCGATATCAATAGATATTGCAGAAAAAATATCGATGGCTATTGCTATAAAAATATGGATATTAATGGATATTGTTGGAAAATGTCAATATTGAGAGATATTGTAGAAAATATTATACAAATAAAAAAATAATAACAAATTTAAATTAACAACTAAGTTTTTTATACTTCTAAAATAAATAAAAAATTATTAATATTAATATTATGTATTGACTTTATTGTGATAGCATAGAAATGTTGTTTCACCTCAAATATTTTAATGTGAAACCTACCGACATCTAAGAATTTTACATTGAGATATTGAGGGAGCATTAATTTATGGTCAATCCTACAAAATTAATTCCATTGTTTTTTAATAGTGTTTCATGAGCTTTTTATTTTTAAATGAGTAGTATTTAGTTAAAGTTTTAAACTTCTACGTGGGTGGAGATTCGAACTCACGACCTCTTTATTTAACTTATTTATTTAAGATATCAATTTGAGCAACTCACTTTGAAATTTAAAATTTTAAACTTTAACGAATAGTAAAATATATTTTTAACTCCTTTAAATTCTTCTTTTACTTGAAATTGACTGTTCTTATCATTTATTTATTTTTAACACAGAGTGATTAGAGAATATATATCTCTTCATAGATTGTACGATTGAATCATTCTCCACATCGACGAGGGAATATTATTAAAGACAAAAAAGAAAAAAAAAACTCTAATCAATTATCGATCACGAAATGTAGATAGAATCTTGCTTGTGACAATACAAGAGATGTTTGGAGGCAAAACAACAAGATGGCTTGGAAAGTCTTTCATGTTCTTGTTTTTTCCATCTTTTGCTTTTTAAAAAAGTAGTCAATATGCTACTGATAGTGCTGTCCTCATTTTCATCTTTAAATGGTTGGAGATTATTCTTTATTTGTTACATAAGCTTGGGAGTGGAGCCACAATAATAGAGGTATGAAAATTTGAATTAATTATCATATTATATGATCCCGTTGTTAGTATTATTGACTAAACGATTACATGATTTGCTCTAGAATGAATGTTGACTTATTTGACACAACACATGTGATAAAAGAAAGTGATACGTGCACTATACTTCTACTATTGCAAAACAACACATCAAATAAAATCTCTTTTATAGGATGTGCCACTTCATTTTGTCGAAAAATTGTTCTTATTCTTATTATTTTTTTCACTTTTTATCACATGATGTCAAATTAGTAAAACATTGGCCATTTAGGTTAGTGTCCTTGAAGTCACAAACAAATAACCTCGAAAAGAATCCTTTTCAAAATTAGACATTGTCAGATGAAATTTAATCTTTCAAGTCTAAAGCCAAATACTTCTTATTTTTGCCATTTTTGTGTTATACTCGCATATTAAGAAACATCCTGGTAGGTTTAGTCAATCTAACTGGTGGAGTGCGTTTCAATTTTTTTAATGAAGAACATGTTTTCTTTATCTTAAAAGGTAGTAATCATCTCTATTGAAGATAAGAACTACTTTCACTCAACGAGGACCTCTAATTTTAATTTTGATTTACTATGATTTGAAAATGAGATGAAAAACTACTTGTAATTTGTGCAGCCCAAATAACAAACACTTAAACATGATCTTAGAAATTTGTCACTAACTCGAAAATTAGATTTAGACATGAATTGCTTTTTGATTGAAGTACCAAAAAGTAAGAAAACTTATCCTGGTTGAAACACTCCATCAAATCTGGTGATCATCAATAAAAACGGATAAATTGCACAAACCACTCTCTTTGAATAGGGTAGTTGTCACAATTGCACCCATAAACTTTCAATTATAAAAATTAAACCCACATCTTCATGGTCAAAGTGAGCATAGCTCAACGGTAATTGACATATATCTCAAACCAAGAGTTTGCGAGTTTGATCTCCCACTCCCCACATGTTGTACTAAAAAAAACCCACATTTTCATAAGTGAAAAAATTAGACCTCCAAACATTTAATAATAAAAATTGAACTCTTAAACTTTCATAAACGATAAAATTGCACCCTTAAATTTTCAACTATAAATCTTAAACCTTTAAGCTCGAAAAAAATTAGATTGATTTTACTCTATTTCTCTCCACATTTCTTCTTTATCTATTTGCACTCTCCAACCCTTATTTGTGAGTTATATATCTATTTTAAAAGATTAAAAAGAAAAGGTTTAAGAATATGCCTGACTGAGTGGATGAGTATTATGAAAACAGTCTTTTCTAATGACCAATATTTTTTTATATGATCCATAGCCCCAATTTTTCTCAAGGCCCAATCACAACATTTGAAGAAAAATGGCCAATACAACTAAGGACCCAAAACTAAGCACTCACTGAAAAACTCAATTGTTTTCCATCTTGATCCTTTGAACTCTTACAATTTGGACCTTATTTTTGTGTAATGGCATAAGCCCAAACCCTAAACTTTATCTTGGTTCAATGTTTTATGTAAGTGCAAAAGTCCAAACCCTAAACCCTAACCCAATCCCTAAATTGTTTGTTTTAGGGTTTTGAAGTCCTCGTTACTGGCCAACCAAAGGTATGAATGAAGGGGTTAATTGTTGTGTTCTTTATAACCCCTTCAGAATATTTTGTTTCTAAAATAACTTCAAAAAAGGTGGTGGCATGTATGGAGGCATTGATTGAATATACATGGTACAATAGCTCTTGAATAAAGTGTTATTTTCATGCCAAAGCGAGCATAGCTCAGCGGCAATTGACATATACCTCCAACCATAAGGTTGCGAGTTTTAATTCTCTCCCCCACATGTTGTACTAAAAAAAAGTGTTATTTCCATGTCTTAAGAAGTTGAAGGCATATTTGAGATGAAAGATCGCTACCATAATTTCTATCAACATCCATAAATTTTTGTTTGATGGATCATTTTTCATTGGGATAAGTCGTCAACGTCGATGCTACTGACAAAACTACCTTATGATGACAAAATTCTTGTTTCATCGAGAATTTTGCTGACGAATTTAGTTATTATCGACTGGACTACCAACAAAAATAAAATTTAGAATTCTTAAATTATTCTTTATTATAATATGGTTGAATATTTTATTTACAAATGGAATAATATTTGTATTGGAATGCAAATAATTAAAAAAATTAAAAAAATTCTGAGTTACACTAATATTTCTTGAAAATTATATTTGGATGCTCAGAAGAGAAATGAAATGTCACATAATTTTCCTTGAAAAAAAATTAAAAAAAAGGGAGACGCAGCCTAATTGGGAGAATAGTAAATTTTTTATTATTTTGATTGTAATATGGTTCAATACATGTCCCAACAACTTTAACCTTTAAATTCATCCATTTGAATTTAGCTCAACGGATTAAGACATTCCGTTCCAACTCAAATGTGTTAAGTTCAAATCCACATCTACGCGTGATATTGTTATATTAAAAAAAACCTCATAAATAGTAGGTAAACTAAATATATATTAAAAAGTTTATGGTAAAAATGATTATATATATAAATTAAGAATAGATTTAATATATTATTCTATATATATATATAAATTAAGAGTGAAATGAATATATAATTTTTTTTCCGTAGCTTTGACATTCATGCATTATTATAGATATAGATAGATGAATTATGTGATATAGACATACACGATATAGATGGATTATTGAAAAGGATAGACATACACGATAAATCTCTCGGACTCAAACCCATGAAAAGTTGAAGGAGAGAGGAGTCAAGAGAGAAAAATTATAGAAGATTCGGGTCGTTTGAAAGCGCAAGTCTATGGAAGCTAGGAGAACAATAAAGAAAAAGGTCTAACTAATAAAGGAAGATAATTTTCATCTTCAAAATGTAAGAAATTTATCAAAACAATAGTCTCTAGGTGTGATTTAGTTCAATAGTAATTGATATATATTTACAGTCAAGAGATTGTGAGTTCGATCTCGCACCTCTATATGTTGTACTAAAAAAAAAGTGYGATTGTACTCTTGGATTATTCTTTGTTTGTCTCTTTCAAATTCTCTTGCCCCCAAATTATATAATGTGGTTTAAAAAATGTGATTAAGAATTTGATTTTTTATCTATATACCTCATAACCACGTCATATTTTCATATTTATTTTAAGCGAGATAAGCTAATGAAAGGATTGTTTTAAATCGTTTCACGTTAACTAAAATAAAATTTTTAAAATGATAACGGCGTAATCGAAACATATCCTAAGTTTAGAAACATAAGTGAAATCTAGAATATTTGTCACTTGTACCACTAATTTTACACATCATTGTCACGTCTTTATTTAACAAAGTTTTAAAATAAATTTAAAATTGAAGGATAAAGATAGAAACTTTTTAGAGTGGAAGGGTGTTCCTCAAGCTTATCCTAAAATTAAATTTCACGTCGAATTTAACCTTAAAAAGAAAAAGGAGAAAAGAAAAAACCAAACTATTTGGAGGAGAAATCCTCTCTTATAGAGAAACATACGCAAGGTATCGATCTGAACTTGATAAAAGAGTTGTACGTTTTTTACCAACAACACTTTATTACTTCACCATGTTACTTTTTTATTTATTTTATTTATTTTTTTAGTTTTAGTTTTAGTTTAGGGTTAAATATACAAATGGATAAATTTGATATAAAATATTTGTAGATATTATGTTTATTTAAAACATAGCGGTTTAAACTATCAACTTAATTTAAGTTAAGGTATAGATTATTTATTTATTATTGATCAAAATGTTAGAGCTTCGGTCCTCACTCTCAATGTTTTGTTTTTGTTTAGATTAACTGAATATTTGTTTGACATATTTATTTTTTAAAATTGTCTTTGGTAACTATGATCAAAATAGTGAAATTTTCAAAAACAACATTTGTGTGTTTTCAGATTTTGAATTAAAAATGCTTTTTAAAATACAAAATTACGTTAGAAAATATTAAAATGTTGATAAATTATACTAATGTCGTAAATTCATCTCTTTTTTTTTTAAAATTAAAACATATAAAATATAATATATTTATAAATTATATAATATTGTGAAATAGTAATTCTACAAAATTTATAACACATATATTAATAAATTGATTAATAATATTTTAGATTGAGCTAAATATTTAATTGGTAAGTACCCGATACAACTCTAACAAATTTTTAAATTGAAATTGAATTTTCAAAGTTGCTATCAAACCTGTATCAAAAAATAAAACATAAAATAAAACATAGAATACAACTCTATTTTCTATTAAGTCACTTTTTCATATTTATGTTTTCAGATTACCAACCAGACACAAATTTAATATTTACATAATAAAATTAAAATTTTTAAGATGTCGTTTGACCATCCTTTTATTTTATTTTTCATTCTTTAAAATTAAGTGTATAAACATCACTTCCCCTCATTTATTTTTTTATCTTGATATTTACAATTTTAAAGTATTTTCATAATCTAACCAAAAATTAGAAATTTGGTTAAAAATTCAATTTTATTTTTAAGAAAAGCCAAAAACATACCTAAAAAAGTTTGAGAAATTAATCACAATTTTTTAAAATTAAAAATGAAATCGTTATCGAATGAGTCTAAATATAATTGATAAAATTCGTAAGGAACACAAATTAAGCATAATTTAGAAAAAATATTAAAAACTAACAGCTAGATATATAATTGCTAAAGGTAAATAAAAAAATAAGTAAACGAGTGATCACTATTAATAAATCTATACATTAATTCGAATGATCATAGTTAATCAATATCTAATAATTGATTTATATTAATCAATGAGTATGATAAGAAATAGAAAACACACTAAAAAATACTTAGTAAATATATATTTTAAATAGCCACCAAATTGAAAATTTTCATTTATTGATGAAAGTGATATACTTGACCACAAATTTATTTGATAATTTTATCTTTCACGAAAAAGAAAAAAAGAAGAGAAAGGGGGAAATTCCCAAAAAGAAGGATGGGAAAATTCCTGAAGAAGGATATGGGAACCGCAGCAATTGCTGTTGAACGCCCCATGGCTGACGTGGATCTTTACATAAAATATTTATTTAATTCAATTTAAAAATAAATAACATAAATTTTTTTTTTTTTTTTGCAAAGGAATATAAATTTTTTTTCTCTGTAATAAATTGTGGAGTTTACGAACAGCTTTAGCTCTTCCCTCTCTCTCTCTTTGTTCGTGGGTTTCAGGTTCCATGGATTACCAGAAATGGACTTCTTCGGAGATGGAGACTCTGAATCAGAAATCTTAAGCATCGATTGATTAAATGAGTCAGGTTTCTTTTCCTCTTCGTTTCTTCTTCTAATTATTATTGCCGATTTTGTTGTTGCTGCCTGTTCTTTTCTCCGTTCTTCGATTTTGAGAGCTAATGTGTTTATTTGATGTTTTTTTTTTTCTGCAATATGCCCCGGCTTTTGATTTTGGTTAGTCTGGGACGTACTTAATTTATTTCTGCAGATTTCATTTGGCTTATGAGGCTTTTGTGGGGATTGTTTTGGTTTTATACGATTTAAGTTTTTCGATGTTCTTGTGGAACTGCTTGAATCTAGCTTTTATCGCTTATAATACTGAGCAATTCCTGTTTTTAGATGTTTGTGTATCTGTCGGCGACATGATGTAGTATTCTTAATGCGTACCGTAACACCCGTTCTATTAAACCAGACGTGTTATAATGCACCAAAAGCTCGAATTCTAGCTAATATAACATCTGATCGAATGGTACTAATACAGATGACTGCCAAATAACATAATTCGTGTACGATATAAATTCCCAGATGTTATATGCTGGAAATAACATCCTAGGTGAAGAATATACGAGTTGTTCAGTAGGTACAGGAATATAAAGCTATCTTCGTGAAGAGTTCGCTACATCATGCCCTGAAAGTAGCACGCTTCATTGTGGAAGTTTTATCATCTCTCTTTATGAATTATTTTGTGCCTGTTAACCAAGATTGTTTCGCCTCAATGACTGAGAATTCTGATTGAATGAGCGTGTGATGTTGCATAGGTATAGTTGTTTAAGTGTGATAGTATTATCTGTGGCAAGGCTGAGATAATGATGTTGTGCTATTGTATTATAGAGTTTTTATTTTTTTCCTTGGGTGCTTTCTGTAATTTCCCATCTGTTTGTACTTTTTTTTTATTTTATAAAATTCACAATTGGGTCCTATCTGTTTCAGTTCCCATCTGTTTGGTTTTTTTTTTTAATTCACAAATGACTTGGAAACTTCCCCATCTCTCTTCTCTTCTGTTTTCTCTTTTGATGTTTACTCATTTGTTTTGAGTTGGCATGTTGGATTGGTTAACATATATACTCGATTTTGAGGGAGAGTGTTACAGTGTGTATTAATGTAAATATTATGTTAGGATGCTTTAATCCAATCTAAGTTGGAATTTTCTTTGGGGAAGAGTCTAAGTTGCCGGTCCATTTCTGCAATTTCATAAAGAAGATTTTAGAGGTTTAAGCCCCTTCTTCAATAATGTTAGGCAAGGTCCTTTTGCACTCTTTGACTTAGCCCTCGCTTTAGTTTTTGGGTTAACTGATAGAGACTTGTATAAGAATAGGCTACTTTTTGGCAATTTTGGAAGCTTTTCCAAGTGGGGAACTAATCCTAATGCTCTTGGATATGGTTGCCTTGCTTATTTTAGTTGAGCTCTACCATATCTTAGATACAATAGTTTATTAGTGAAAATGATCTAGTAGTTTAAAATTTTCTCTTTTCTATGTCTAATTTCATTGGCTCATTTTGAGCCATGTTCTTAAAATCGTTCTACTGCCTCACCTTGGGGCTTACACCTATGCCACATAAAAAGAGGCTTACGCGTCTGAAGATACTAGATAGAGGAGGCGTAAGCACTGCTTAGGTCTTTTGAGGCTGGAAAGGCATAAGCTTCAAATTCCAGCTACACAGAAAGTTTTAAGTGGTGGATTTGGCAGTAGTTGGCCTACTTAATGTAATTAGCTTCTTTAGCTCCGTTTATTATTTACTGCTGTTTTCTTTGGTGGCAAGGAATAAACTGATTTTTCTTTTGTTTGTTCAGTTTTTTTTTTCATCTTTTCTGTGATGCCATGCCACTGCCACCTCAAACTTTTTTGCTGTTTTATGGTTTTACAAATTTTAAACAAATATTACTTTGATATTTTACTAGTGTCCTTATTTTGTTAAGTTTTGTTTTCAGTTTTAACTTCTAATTAAAAAAAATGGATTTGTTTTTTTCTTGTGTTTTTTTGTGTTCAACCTTACTTGAAATATTTTCCGAATTTGAGCCTCTGGGTTGTGAATAAGGGAAAGGCAAATTCTTGACTCGAACAACTGGACTAGGAATGACCTGCACAAAAGGAACAGTGAGCTAATGCCGGCATGGTGCCGGCACAACACGCTCTGAAGTTTAAGTAAGCGTAGAGCTTGATAGGAGAATTATGCAACTTGTGGGATTGAGAAGGGAGAAAAGCCTTACTTCCCTTGCTTGGGACCCCGACATTTATAGGGGTTCTCTAGCTTCTTTTGGAGGGCTAGCTCAAAATTGATTGTCTTATTCTATATTACTATTTATGTCTATTTATTATACTTAAAGAAATGTTTGATACGAGCCTAATTAGTGTCAGATCCATATTCACTTCATACAACTAGATACATGTCTAATGTGCTAACAAGTGTTAGATTGTGTCCAATAAGTATTAGATTGTCTGAGTATCCAATACATGTTGGACATAGACATCTTATCCAAACTAAAGTGTCAGTACTTCTTAGTATTATATGTAGGTTTGCATATATTACTTATGTGTATAGATATAAACATTAAAAAAGATGAATTGTAGTCTATTTTAGACGGTATTAAAGTTTCTTCAAATTCAAATACTTTTTCTCTAAGAAGCACGGACACGGATACGGGACACGGACACGGACACGATAGGACACGGCGATACGTCAATTCCTAAAAAATTAGGACACGGACACGTTG
>NW_019104490.1:3809921-3845048 GCF_001995035.1 Momordica charantia
ATGCGTGTCTGATACGTGACCGGGCGTATCCGTGTCGGACACGTGTCCGACACAGATACTTCGCCCAAAAATGTGTGTCCGTGTTTCCTAGCTTTTTCTATAAGTTTCTTTGACTTTGGTGATTTTTCTCAAGACTTACGTCAACATTTTTTTTAAATTGAAACCTCTATATTTCCACGCATATTGACATTTTACTCTTTGGTTATAAATTATAATTAGGTTCTCCATATGGTCTTCTTTTTATCCTTGCACTCATAAAAATATTATTCTGTCATTAATGCTCATAGATCATGGTTTTGTTTTTTGTTTTTTTGTTTTGCTTTTTGCATATTTTTCTTATGCATTTTTCATGATCCAACCTGCTGGAGATCAAATTATTTTAATATTTGTCTTTTGTTTGTAGAGCTTGAATGATTTAGGAACATTCGCCACACTTCAAGATCCTAAAATGACACCAAGAACAAGTAGAGGTCCCAGAGCTCAGAAGTCCAGAACTTCTTCTAATGAGGGGCCAAATTGGGTTCTAATTGCTGGTGGTGCATTGTTAAGTACCCTATCAATTCGTCTTGGTTACAAGCTGAAACAAGCCTTTGACACTAGGCAGCTGAAGGATAGTGGCAGTTCTTTGAAAGGTATTATTATTTATGAAAGATTGAAGAAAACGCCTGGTTGAAGCTTATTAACTTTTGAGTAATTTACTGCTCAGGAAATGTTAAATCTTCAGACAGAAGAAAGGCTGCTGGATGTCGTTGCTCAAATGTATATTCATTTACACGAGATGATGAATGTTGCTTCAACTGTGTGCCAGGTTTTCTTTTGTGATCTTTTATCTATAAAGGGAAAATGATAGTGTGGTAACTTTGTAAACTTGGTGTTCAGTTGACTGCTAAACTAATCAGTAATCACATTTTTATGTTAATGTGTCTGCATTTTTCATTTTTTACCCTCTCATCTAGGACGATTCTATTATTAAGTTCTTTTTATCTTCTGCTGTCAACATGATTTGCATAATTCTCTCTCTCTTTTTTTTTTTTTTGTGAACTTTGGAGAGGAGAAAGGTTTGGGGTGTAGGAGGATCTAAATGGAGCACTAAATTGTAATCTATGTTCTTTAGGTTTTGCGCTTAGAATATTTTGGTTTGTCTAGATTCCAACAATAACCACCTTGTGAGACGGATTAAAGTCACAGCATCTCTAAATTCGGGAGTTTTTGGTATGGACGACTTTAGGAGTGATAAAGCTCTCTTGGTGAGATAATTTCAAGAGTATATGGCTTTGTGGAAAGCTGGGAGTAAATATGGGCACACGAACAGTGAATGGATTCCGAATCAGGCTAGACAGAGTCTGTGTAGCCCTTGGAAGGATATTTGCAATCAGGTCCCCTTCGAGGAAAATACAAGTTCTAAACTTGGTAATGATAGAAAAATCAGATCTTAGGAAGATGTCTGGATCTCCTCCGGCCCTCTGTGCATCTCCTTTGCTTCTGTATATTCCATTACAAACTCTAAGTCTTTCCATGTTCACAATTGCTAGTCTTAATCTATCAAAACATGGATCTTCAGCTGAGAAGAGGTCTTATGGACAGAGAGTTGACTGTTTTTACTCCAAGGTATTCACCCTAGTCTTGTCACTGATTCAGTTTTCTGGATTCCAGATTCATCTGATATGTTCTCATTTCTTGGTGAAGTCAGATACCAAAGTCCTTCATTTCGGTAATTCTTATTTGGATTAAAAGCTAAGCGAACGAATCTGGAAAAGCAAAAGTCCCGAGAAAACAAAACTTTTTGCCTGGTCTCTAGCCTACAGAAGCTTAAATACTATGGATGGAGTCCAAAACATGAATCCAAATATATTGTTTTTTAATCTCCGAATATGTGTTCGATTTGCTAAAACAGAGTACTGAATGTATCAATCATCTTTCTCTCCATTTACCATAATGCTTACAAAGGCTGGAATTGCATCTTCAAATGCTTTGATTTTGTGTTGAAAATGGGCTGAGAGCTTTTAGGTTGGTGGTTTAAAGAGAGGCAAAGCCAAATGTCTGTAAAGCTCCTCTTTGGCTTCTCGGGGAGAATGGGACTCCAAAGTTTTCTCACATTTATTTTTCTGGATAATAAAAGTTTTCTCAAATAAGATCAATGATTTTGAATTTTTTTGTGACTACAAGCGTACGTGGCCTCAAATTGGAGTGTCTTTCACAAATCCTTTTGTAATACTCCCTCTTTCCTTTATCTGCCTAGATTGGCGTTCTGTTTGCCTTTAGGTTGTTCTCTTTCCTGTTCTTTGGAGTCTATTCTCTTCTTTTTCTCATCCAACAAAAAAAAATGAAAATGAAAATAGGATTTAACACTGAGTTATTCCATGGAGTTCAATAGCTTTAGTGCAGAAAATAAGTTGTATGTGCTCTTTGGAACCCCTTTTTACTTATTATCTCTTTTCGATATTCTTTTGGTTAGGGATAAGTTAAAGAAGGTCACGAAAGATTTTTTTATGGATATTGGATATGGATTGAGAAGGGAGGTGGGGTCATATTTAATGAATTGTAGGAGGAGTACTATGTCAAAACCTTTTAAAGGGATAGTTTTGTGATAGGAAACCTGGGTCGCGTGAATGTAGCTATAGCAATGTGGTAGTTTTCTCTCAACCTCAGACTTTGTGCCAATAGGTAATTGTGAGTTCAGGATTCATTCCAACAGCTGGGATTCTGGTTTAATTTCTTGAGGCACCTGCGGAAACCCACAGAAGAGGATTGCTCTTATTTTTCTGAGTTTTCTTTCCTTCATAACCTTCTTTGTAGGCTATGGCAGCAGAGCTTGATTGTTGAAGGATTCTTGACTTCATTCAGGTTCTCTTTGCTCGCAAGTAGCAATTTTTGCTTCCTTATTCATTAATCTTTTTTAAAACCTTCCAATATCCTCTGTAGTTTACTCAGAGAGGAACTACTTTCCTTGACTTTTGCCTCCTTGATTGAGAGATTGAGGATCGGATGGTTGCTTTTTCTCTTGTTCATGAGACCAACGTGGAACTACTTTCCTTGACTTCAAGTTTCGCAAGGTAGAACTGGTGATAATACTCGTGCAACATATTTTCTAGACAGATTGATACTCATTCTCTAGGCTGTTTGGTGATTATAACAAAAAAAGCTTACAATAAGAAAAATTACAATAACATGAGTGTGAAAAGGATTTTTCGAGTTTATGTTGCAAGGAGGAAAGCCTTTTGTTCCAGAAGTATAAAATCAAATGCTTAAAAGGAAGGAGATAAAAATTCTACTTTATGTTGTGTCTAACCATCGACTTGTTGATTAATGTTCCCTAGATGAAGATTCTCCTTTTGGCTGGTTCAACTTGTGATGTTTAAACTGGTGGTTGACTAATTTCTGTAGCTTTTGGCTGTATTTTTGGTCAATATTGTTCGTCTTTCATCTGTGTTCTAATGACAATGTTGCATCCGCAGGGACTCAGTGTACAACGGATGTGAAGTGCCCGCCTAGCGATCAAATGGTGGTTGCATCTGAGAGCGCTCTGCCTTTGATGATGGTCCCTGCTTCAGAGTTTAACAAGGAGAATGGTGTTATTTGGGCATCATCTCCTGACCGGCTCGAGCTGCCTGCAAAACAATTCCACCATTCGAACTGCTCAGATTCACCTTGTGTCTCGGATTCTGGTTCTGATATCTTCAGCAAGCGTGAAGTGATTCACAAGTTGAGGCACCAACTGAAAAGAAGAGATGATATGATACTGGAAATGCAAGACCAAATTGTTCACTTGCAAAACTCTCTTAATGCTCAGGTAGCCCATTCCACCCATTTGCAGTCACAGCTTGATGCTGCAAACCAAGACTTGTTTGATTCAGAGAGAGAGATTCAGAGGCTGAGGAAAGCAATTGCAGATCACTGTTTGGGGAGCGCAGGCCCCAACGATAAGTCACCATCAACAGTAAGAAGTTGGCCAAGCGAAACGAGAAATGGTCATGCAAATGGTTATATGGATATTAATTGCAATTTCGAGGTACCCGAGAAAGTAAGAGATGGGGAGAGGATTGAGATGTTGAAGAAGGAGGTAGGGGACCTAAGGGAGGTGATAGAAGGAAAAGAATATTTATTGCAAAGCTACAAGGAGCAGAAGACAGAACTTTCTTTGAAGATCAAGGAATTGCAACAGAGACTAGACTGTCAACTGCCTAATATTTTGTAGGATCTTTTTAGATTTTGTGTATTCTTTGGTTGTCCCATTTTCAAATTAAGATCTCAATTCTTATTGAGCATCATCTTCCTTCCCTCTCCCTTTTCCAATTCTTGTTTTTGGTTGGTTTGGTTGGTTAGTTATAGGTCAGATGTTTGTTGCATATTATGTTTGCATTTTCAAGTAACCAATGAGGATATTTGGGTGTCTGCCAATGCGATGATTATATCTCAATCTCACTACGTGTTTTAAGAAATTCTAATTGATTGGGTTATCTTGTTTGGTCGATTAATGTTCTTTTGCCAAAATTCTATGCTTCTGAACAGTGGTTGAGTTTCACAACGAACTTTCGCCAAATGTATATATATTTTTTTTCATTAGAAACATTGGTGTATGTATATGAGAAAAAGAACAGCCTATAGGCTGGAGGATGAGAAGGCCTCCGTCTAGGACAGCTTTCTAATCGTATTTGTAAGACTGTAATTACGAAAGAAACTTTAAACCATAATTTATGCAAATGTCCGCCAAATATAAAGTTACTTCCAATTCTTGTCTGCCAATCTTTCAAAATGCCTCTGTAATTGCACAAGATTATGATTTTGAGTCATTTTTGTTCAACCAAACCCCATCCTCCGTTAGCGTGGCAGGATTTCTATTCATTTTTCCTAACATTTCTGTCCATTCAACGTCTACCTAAATAGTAAATTGATATCTTCATAGTACTGGAACAACAAAAGAAATACAAACAGTAAGACTTTTTAACTTTTGAGAAAGATATGAAATGCTTATTTGTTAACTAAATATTCTTTTACAACTTTTCTTCTATAAATTTTAAAAAATATATCAATTTACATTGATATTCCTAACTATATTTTATAAAATTAAAACCTCAAATCGTTGATCACATCAAAGATATTTTTCGATATCTAAAATTTTTCTATATTTAAAAAAAAAAGGTTGGCATCAATGATGTACATATATATACAATATAAAGAAATTAATAAAATTATTTAGATTTATTTTATAAAAACAAGTAATAAACCTCTTTATTAGTATTCAAGTTCGTATGGTTACTTTGAAACATTTATCTATCAATCTGAGCATAGCTGATTTGGTTAATTGAGAGTCTAAATCCCAACCTTCACATATCGTGATACTTAAAAGGAAAAAAAAACCCTAAATAAGATGTTTAGTGGACGCCAAATGTGGAATGAAGGTAATACCTATTCGTCAATTTCTTCTTCCTTTTTAATACATCTTACTGCTTCGAAGCGAAGGACATTCTTGTTTGGATGTAGAGATTTTATCACCAATAGACAAGTATAAGCAATACATGTATTTGTATTTCCTACTCAAAGTTCCAACGTACCCACATTTAGGCTTGGTCAAGCCGTTCCACTCACATTTCATCTCGTGTTCAGATCAAATTCCCCAACTTCGCGCCAGCTATCGTGCATGCCCGTATCGCCATTCTCGGCCTCCTCATCATTCAATAGGTCCTCTGATGCCTCTTTCTCATCTCCCTGTGTGTTATTTCCCCATCCATTCATCATTTCGCTTGGATGAACTTGCTCCTGCTCTCCGACACCATGGCCAACTTGAACATCGCCACTTTGAGATCTGACAAGTGCACCTGTTCTCATGGGAACTCGTGCCATCATTTCGTTAGCCTGTGGTTCAGCCCTTGTTTGGTCGGTCTGCATCATCGACGCCATCCGTGTTTTTGCTTCGTGTGCCTCTTTGCCAGCCTTCCCTCTCAATTCAATCTCAGCTTTTAGTTCCAGAAGGTTCCGTTTCTCTTCTTGCATAAGGGCTTGCTCAAACATCAATCTTTCTTCTGAGCGAAACTCCCCCAATGCTCTTTTGCGAGTTATGATGTTGAAGGCCAATACCTGCTTCTCAAAAGTGGCAATAAATTCAGAAATTTTGGCTGAGATGTTATGGTCCCACTGCTGTGAGCGTGACAACATTTGACCCGTGGGATCCGAGTCGAGAATTCTATCATCTTCTTCAGCCTCATAGTCAGCCACCACGTGATATGGCAGCAGCCTGTACAATTTATTTTTCCATAAAATGCATCAATGAAAATTATATAAAAATATTGGAATGGCTAAGCCAATAATAATACAATAAGACTATAACTGAAGTCTCTCTCCTAGAGAAAATGAACGCAAAAGAAAAAAAAAATACACAAAACAAAACAAAATGCAACATTAAATTATGTGCACCACCACATGGCAACATGTTGTGCTATCAAAAAAGAATCCAATTAGACGTCCTATCTTAAAAAATTCTGAGGTTTTTTTCCTTCCAAAGCTACCTGAATAGGGCTCTCGAAGCACTGTTCCAAGCTTACTCCATCAGTACACCGCTCACTTTTAGTTCTCCTTCAACAGAAGATCTTGGCACTAAAACACTTATTTTTCTGTGTATGTTGTACTAAAAAAAAAATTATTCCATTGAGAACCACAGCCCAAGCCAAGAGATTACAAAAACAGTTTCCAATGGGCTATGTTTGAGGAAATGCAATAATTAGAAAAAGAAAAAAAAATTGAGAGAGGACCAAGTAGAAGAAACACTAGGTCCTAACTTATACCAAACTTCCTACGGAGGTCTTCCAACATTTTAAAAACCCTTCATTTTTTCTCTGTCCAAATAGTCCTGTAAGTAGCATGGACGATTTACACCAAAGAATCCTTACTGTTAGTTAAACGAACAACTTAAAAGGTAGAGATTGTTGACAATAATAATAGATCTAGCTCCACAGAAATTATAAGATAGTAAAACAGCTTCCACCAAAGTAAATATCTGATGGAGCAATAAAGGAGAACATGTTCAGCAACTTCATTGGCACTTTAGCAAAGAATGTCAGTAAGGAGAAACAAAAATTTAGGGATTCCTTAACTAAATTTTATTAGCCGTGTTGAGACTGCTTCAAAAGAGAAGGCTAAGACTGCTTCAAAAGAGAAGGCACGCAAAGGGTCAAGACTTGCCATTTTTTTCCTTTTTTATACTAGTCATTAGAAGTAGCTGGGGCAAGATCGGAATTAGGGCTGGCAAAAGTCACAATTAGATTGGACATAGGAGACTTAACTGGAAACAGCTGGGGGAAAATCAAGAGAAAATGAAAAACATCATAAAATTTTTAGGGAAAACTCCTTCCAGCGTATGCAATCGTTGGATCCAATCCTTAATTTCCCAATCATTGAGCATCCTTCGAAAATGAATGGATAGACCAATTAAGAGCCTCATGACTCAAGAAATGATTTATGGAAGAGCCGTTGCTAGTGGTCAGAAAATGGAGGTGAGGTGTACTATAAAGCGAAGGGTATCTTCTTAACTTTATTTCTGAAGCATAACCCAAGAAAAAGGTAATTAAATACAAGATTCTTAAGCTATGGAGAAGATGGAGGCTGCAACAGTTAGTGGACCAAGAAGAAAGAGGCAGTAAACCTACCCAAAACTTCCCAACGGTAGTTGCCGACAATGATATTTTTCCCAAGGGATCTTTTTAAAAAATAAATCTTCAAATCAATTTGACAAGAAGGGCCAAGATCTTTGAATTAAGGTTGCCAATGCTAAGACCACCAAAACCAACGGGAAGAGCAGTCACTTCCCACTTCACCAGATGACTATCTCCATTTAAACGAGCAGCCTCCCAAAAAGCATCCCTCGTCAATTTTTTACAATTATTAATAACCACATCAAGGGCTTT
Organism: Momordica charantia; assembly: GCF_001995035.1. The sequence continues at coordinate 3,817,820 of NW_019104490.1, forward strand.
GAAAACTGAAAAATAGTAAGTGGAAAGATTAGATAGGGCAGCCAATGAGAGAGTTAGCCTTACCCTTTGGGACAGGAAAGATTTCTTCCATTTGTTGAGGTTTTGATGGATCCTTTCACCAAGATGGTTCCAAAAGTGTCTTTGAGGGGTAGCTTTACAATTCCAACAGCCAGCCAAAGAAGAGACCATGGCTTATACATCAATCAATTGAAATTTAGCAACATTCACAGGCATACCAGTGATGAGGTCAAGGAAAAAAGTCTCTTTTTCTCGTAAGTAGATAAAATAAGTAAAAAAGAGCCCAACAAAAGGGGCCCCAACGCCCACCTAACTATATGAAAAAAGAGTCTAGTTCAGAAGGGAGGACCCCATTTAAATCTGCCAATGTCCAAAAGAATAGGCAATGGTGAGAATTAACTTGTCAAGTTTGTGGACCCTCGTATCATGAAATTTATGTACAGAGACCAAGGATTGGTCCAGCTTCGAGAGAACCATATTGCTTCTAAAATTAGACCAGGTAAAAAAGTCTTAAGGGAAAAATGGATATCCACCAAAGAGAGATCTATAACTTTTGTGGAGCACTTCGTGATGCAAGTGACATGTCCAATGGGGATTTTCCAAAAGGCCACCATGAGACATTAAAATCACCACCCAATATTCAGGCTCCTCACTAACGCCCACTATATTTTCAAATTCAACCCGTCTTTTATGTGTCTTGAGGAGCAATCATAGCCACCAAAAGTCCAAGAGGAAGAACCATCAAGTCTAAGATTAATAGAGAGAGAAAGCACCTTCATAAACTATCAGAGAAAGAAGGATCATGGACTATTCCACATTATAAGGATACCACTTTAGGATTTGAGGAAATTAAGAGCGAACCATCAAATAATATAAAAGCTCAAAGTGAACTTAATCAAAGAGTGGCCCAAGTTGCTAAATTTTGTTTCTTGGATGATTAGCCAAATCAAGTGCATGAGACGTGTTTTCCCCAAGAAATCTCTTAGCTCTAGCTCCCAAATTCCTAATGTTCCAACTAAAGATTCCCATCCAGAAACGAGAACTCCTTGAGGAGTAGCATTAATAACCTTGTTGTTATTAATGGAAGCACGGGGTTTGTGGACTTCTTTGAGTACATAATTTCTGCTTTTGCTTCCTGATTTAATTTTATAGGAATACCTAGGAATGGGAACCATACAGAACAGGAGAATGAAAGTAGTGGTGACTGCTTGGATGGGAGAGCAATCAAAAGAATTAATCTGATTCAAATCATGGGAAAGATGAGCTAATTCTCCTCTACTTTGGTCAAGAACAAAATTGTTCAAGGATACAAACTCCCAAAGGCGTAAAAACGAAAAACAAGGAGTTATAAGTGCCTCCCAATTCATACAAATCATATTAAGGGAATAGGAAGAGAAAAGATCGGAAAGAGCATACCATTGAGATGCTTTGAAATTGGCAAGATTAAAACATTCCAAGGATGAATGACGAGAATCTTCAAAGACTCTTTGGTTCCTCTCGAACCATAATTCTAAAATAATTGCCTTGCATCCATAATTCTGAATTAATAGTTCGAGCCTTTCATAAAAAAAGTTTTTCACATATGCCAAGGGAAGTTTAGTACACAAATTGATCAGTCTCGACTCTTGAAGGAGCACGAATAGCTAGTTTCTGTAAAAAAAAAACAAAAAAAATGGTGTCCTCCTATCCAGTTTACTCTCTTTCTTTCAATAGAGTGAAAGCTCCTAAGGTTAGGTTTGTGGCCAATGGGAATATATGTTCCAATAATACTATTTGAATCACGGGAGATATGTAGTCACGTGGTTGCAAGTTCAATTGGACAATTCAGCAAGAGGTTGTATGATCAAAATCCTCTTTGATAAGAAAGCAAGCTTTCAATCCGAAGAAATAGAAGGAAAGAATATAAAAGGACATACAAAAAAACAAGCCTGACAAAAGCGAATCCACCTATTAGGATGGACTCCAATCCAAAAGAATAACACCTATCTGATATACAAAAAAGTCTTAGAAGTTGATACCCAAAGAAAGATATTAAATCTAATAAGCTCCCAAATTTCCTCCCAAGACCTCTCAACTCCTTTGAAAGTTCTATTATTCCTCTAGATCCAAATACCACACAAAATATCAGAAAAAACAAGGCTGGACACGATCCCTCTATCTCGAAAAGGAGGAAACAACGCCGCCTCCTCCAACATTGCCCTTCAATCCAAAGAAACCCCAAAAGGCTGAAACGCAAGGATGGAAAAAACAAATGCCAAATATTGCAAGAAACTTTGCAATGAAGTAACATATGATGTCTATTCTCTAAGGCCATTTAGGATAGAATAAACCACTAAGGTTGGGTTTATCAGAAGCCTTGTTTTTTTAACAAGAAACAAAATTTTCATTGATATATGAAAAGGTAGAAAATGTGCAAAATACAAACTCCCACCGGGAGCAAACAAAAGACTGAAACAACCAAATAAAGAACAAAACTCCAAATATTACAAGAGAATACAAACATTGAAGAACAAAAAGACTAAAATCTTGACAAAATAATGAACCAAAATAACCAAAACCTCTACCTTTTGGCCAAGTGGTTGTGGCACTTCTTTACCAAACCCTAAGAAGCACGGACACGGACACGACAGGACACGACGATACGTCAATTTCTAAAAAACTAGGACACAGACACGCTGGGGATACGTTATTTATTTATTATTTTTTTAGGATATAGGTAAATTTAACATAAAAATGCTAAATATACTTCGCTAAAAAACATAAATGTCAAGTAAATTTATTGGGTTGAAGATGTACCCACTAAAAAGCATAAAAATAGTAAATGTAATCCACTGAACAAATCCTAGAGAAGGATTTGAATTTGATTATTGGGTCGAAGTTGTCATCCTAATTTAGTAAAACATATTCTACTCCAGTTTAATTCATATGAAATTAGGGAAAAAAGGAAGTAAGAATAGAGCTTATTTAATTTAACTCACACAGGTCACTAGGTAGCGTTTTAGGGTTTTTTTTTGTAGTTTAAGTTTTTGAGATTTCACCAAAACTTCTTGGACTTCCAAAATTGGGCTAAGGAAACAATATTTTTTTATTTGGCGTGTCCCTCCCGTGTCCAAAACGTTTCCTACGTGTCTGAAATTAAAATAAAAAATTTAATATTCTGACACTTTAATTGCGTGTCGGACACGTGTCCGGAGCATGTCCGGACGTATCCGTGTCCGACACAGACACTCCTCCTTTTTTGCCGTGTCTGTGTTTTATAGACCAAACCGAATGCCTCTATGGCATGGAATCATTGTGAGCAAATACGGTTCACACTGATTTGAATGGGATTCGGTTTGTGGGTCTAAGGGCTATTCTAAAAACCTTTGGAATGCTATTATAATATTATTTCAAGTTTCCCTTTGTTCTCTCAATTCGTACAATGTGCTCTTGAGGAAGGCTCAAAAACTTATTTTTCAGAGGATTGTGGGGGACGAGACCAGCCCCTTTGTGCTTCATTTCCTCAACTGTATCATCTTTCAAATAAGATGTTGCATTTGGTGGCCTCTGTCATGCCTTCCTCTGATTATTTTTTTAAGAAGATACGAATTTTTCATTGAATGTATGAAAAGGAACAAAAATTGTTCAAAGATACAAGCCCCGAGGGAGAAGGAGGGAGAGAAAGCAATACAAGATGAATAATTCAAAGAGACAAACTCCCTAAGGCCTAAGGGAGTGAAAAGTAACAAGAAATTACCAAAAACAACTAAAGCTAAAACGATCTAAAGGGAAGTTATAAAAGCCTCCCAATTACAACATACCATATTAGGAGAATAGTTAAAAAAAAAGGATCTACAAGAGAACACCAACGAGAAGCTTTAAACTTGGCTAAGTTGAAGCAATCCTCTGGGGATTTACGTTTCCCTTCAAAGATCCTCTAGTTTCGCTCAAACCACAATTCTGAAAGTATAGCTTTGACTCCGTTAACCCATCAAAGCCAAACTTCAAGGCTAAACTGAAGACCACTAAGAAGTTGAAGGACGTTTGCTTGGGACTTCTAAGTCGAAAACCCACTTAATTGAAAACGGATGGAAAAAGAGCTCCCAACGAACCAAAGAGGGACATCAGGAGTGGTGGCCCTTCTTTCGATTTTGGGTAACATTTGAGTGATTTCGGGGAGGAGGGATGTTTGCTTTTGGACCCCTAACCCTTTGGGGGGCTTCTCTTGTAGTTATTTCTTTCAGATCTTATGTGTGCCTTCGTCCCCACATGAGGCCCTTCTTTCTCCACTCTTTGCAAGTTAAAAGTCTCCAAGAGAGTCAAATTCTTTGCATGGGAGAGTTAACACCTTAGATTGAGGCCCAAAGTGGTGCAGCCTTTGTAAACAAGCAATGAAGGATCTTGACCATCTCTTATAGAGATAGTTATTCTATCATGAAGGAGGTTATCTTGAATCCTACTTTCAAGAGACAAGGACACAGTCCTCTAGCAGGCCTGTTTCTTTGCTATTTTGAGGAATATTTGGCTTCAAAGGAATAATAAAGTTTTTAGAGGGGTTGAGAGATCCTAGGAAGAGGTGTGGAATATTTTTAGGTTTAACACCTATTTGTGGGCTTTTGTGACAAAACTGTTTTGGATTTTTTTTTCAATGAGAAATTACTCTTTCATTAAGAGAATAAAGTATACAAGGACGAACAAAAAATAGCTCAACCAACAGCCATCCCTGAAGAAAGGAGCTCCAATCCAAAAGAATCAAGCTTAACTGATAATTACAAAAGACCTTCGATTCCCACAAAGAGGTATTAAATCTAGTAAGCTCTCAAACAACCTTACTAGATCTCTCAACCCCTAAAGACTATTATTTCTCTCAAGCCAAATTCTTCACAAGATAGCAAAGCAAAGAAACATGCTTGCCACAGAAACGTTCCTCTATCCTGAAAGGAGGGATGGACAACAACAACACTCCTCCACCATTGCCCAACAATTCCTATTACAGTATTACTAGCTGAGGATGCCCCAAATCACTCAGAAAAAACAATCACAAATCTTCCGAGCAAACTGACAAGGCCAAATAATGTGGTCATGATCCTTTGGGGCACCTTTGCAAGCACACACCACCAAGGCAAACGATATAACTTCTTCTATTTTTAATTTAAAATCTTCACTAGAAGTACCTGGGGCACCCCCCTACTGCCCAGGATGGATCACATTCACAAATTCACTGGGAACCAATTTTTCATGCACTGTGGACTAGAAATCTCATTACATATACAACTAGTTGTGCGTCACATGTTTTCTACAGGTGTCATCTCAATTCTCAATTCGTTAAGCTCCCTCTTTGAGAATGTATACGCCAGAATCCAAATTTATATGATCCTGATCTTACAAAAACCTCCAGCAGACAACTAATGGTCTGAACAAAATACCAAATAACGATAAATGCAAGCATTTACATAGCGAAAATTCGTTATTTCAAATAATAAAAATTCAAACCCTCGCTAATAATAGGCTCTAAATGTCTTCAGAACAACCTAAAGCATAATCATTCAAGAATTAGAGCTTCCAAACACAAAATAAAAAATATATATATAAAAAATAAAATTGCACAAGCATTTCAAAGGCGAATTAACAGCAAGAGAGGACGAACCTCTCACAAGCATCTTCAAGAGAAGCAAAGGGCCGCTTAATGTCAGGATGGCAAACACGCCAAGCGTCCTGATAAGCCATCTGGAGTTCCGCCTGGTTCCCGGGTCGCATAGCTCTCTGCTGCTGCAATTGTTGGGATGACGGTTGACTGGGGCTAGGGTTGGACTGCAAATTAGGAAGAGATGCGGTTGGATTAGGGTTAGGGTTAGGTTTGGGGTTTTGGTGGAGATTGATGGATCCAGGACGGAGGTGAAGGCCCGGTGGGCGCAAATGGGCGTCGATATTGGAAGGAAATCGAGAAATAGCAGCAGCCTGGGCGGCCTGCTGCTGTTTCTGAAGTTGTTGAAAGAGAAGAAATTGCTGCTGCTGCTGCTGCTGCTGCTGCTGAGTTTGGTGGTGCTGTTGTTGCTGTTGCTGCTTGTGTTGTTGCAAAAGTAGCTGCTGTTGGTGTTGAGCAGCCATTGCCTTAGCTTCTTCCATTTCGTTCGCGGACTCAGCTGATTCTATGGGCGATGCAGTTCGCAGAGACGAAGCAACATTCGAAAACCCATCGTCGGATTGGCCCTACGGGCTACTCCACTCCCTTTCTTAATATTTTGGAAATTTTGTCACTTTCGATTCCAATTACTTGTTTATTTTAGACAATCCCTAATTTTGTGGTATTCCTCCAATTTAGTTTCCATTATTTTTAATTTAGATGATAATTTTACTTGATATTAATGAACTGACCACAATTTACATGAGGCCATATTTATACCTTCGTCAAAATTTTTAAAAAACGAGTAGAAATTTTGAGTGTTATTATATTGAAAAACCTTTTTGCTTCCTCTAAATTTTATGGCAATTCAGTTAGAAAAATTAATTCTTTTTTTAGTTCTATCTCTGAGTCGTTTCAACTTTTCGTAGGCGGGACAAGACTTTTTTCATTAACCATATTTAATATTTACCAGTAATAAAAGTAAAGACTAATTAAAGATGCTAAAATGTAAATGATTAAATTAAAAGAAAATACTCAAACATTAAGGATAGAAGATATATATCATCTGTAAATTATCGTTGGACTAGGYTCACTTTGACATCGTCTTTCTTATTATTAATAATAAGGTATATTTTAATAATATATTTTAAAATATTTTATCTTAAGAGAATAATTAAAGAAATTAAAATGGAAGTGAAAGCAAACAAAAGAAGATGAAACTAAGGTCACATTTACTTATCTACAATTGTAATGGAAAGCAGTCGTAATGAAAATCAATCGGAATTGTAATGTTATTCTATTGATGTTGTTTACCATAAATTTTCTTGAAATCGTAATCAGAATTCGTTTGATGTTGTTTACTAAAATCCTCTGGAATCGGAATTGGAATCAGATATATGACAATTACTAATATATCCATTTCTCCTTTTTAATTAATTACAAATATATTATTATACTAACCTTTTTTAAATTACAATAATAATAAATTTTAATTTAATTTATTATTATATTATTGATAGTAAATATTTTTTATTATAACAATTTATCTGATATTAATACATAATGAATAATTAAAATAAAATTACATCAAATAAAATATTTTTTATTTGAACAACCAAACTTTAATATAACATATTATTAAATTTTATTATTCTAATATTTAAAAATAATAAAATCTATTTAAAAAATTTATTGATATTAATTAATATTTATTTATCATATTATATAATAAAATTACATCCACTAATAAAAATGGAACTATAAATGGAGAATAAATCACAAAAGTATAAAAAAAAACTAATTAAAAATTATATGGATCTCACGTAAGAGTGGTAATGTGGGGTCCACGAAGTAATGTATGTGAATGGAATTGATGGGCCGTAGGACTGTAATGAGATGATTACAAAATTTGAGGTGAGTGATTATATTCCTACAATTTGATAAACACATCATAGGAAAACGATTCATGGATTACGATTGAGGTAAGTAAACGCGGCCTAAGGGTAAGTGTGGTCGTGGGGAGGGGATGAAAGGCGCAATACTAAGCTTCTATTCAACTAATCCAACGATGGCGTCAGGTGAATACTAGTGATTTCTGTCCTAAAACTTTCTCAATTTTTCATCTCTATTTCATTCCATTTTTACTTACGTTAATGATAAACTTTTAGTATAGAAACAGCTACCTTGTTGTGATCAGTTTGAGTCATCTTGGAGTAATGTGATCAAATTTCCATTTTTAAAATTTTAAGGAATATGATTTAGTTAAGTGTGCTCAAAATCCTTGATTTGTATTGCTAGGTCAATAAAAGAAAATTTTGAGGTTTGAGTTCCTACCGATGACTATCAAGTGTATGAATTTCATTTGTTCGAATACTTGGGTTTGCAGATATTTGATCGTGCAATTATATAAGTTACATATTTTATGGGAATTACAACTTCATTATTATTTGTTAGTGTTTGTGTTATTTATGAGAGATTATGCAGCTGAGACATTTTTTCATAAATGAATTATTGGAAGAAAATTGAACCCATTTGAGTCAAAATAAGAGACAAATCAGAGTTCAAGTGAATAAGGGGATTGCACCATAGATAATTAAACTCAACACTCGAGAGAGTAATGCCAAGGTGCCCTTTATGGCATAAGTACCATGGTGCCTACCGTGTGTAGAAAAGAGCCGGAAACTAAGAAGGCAACTTCACGGTACTTTATGATAGAACCATGATAGTTGCATACCCAAATTTAAGCCTTTTGTTGAGAAGAAAGCATCATGACACTATGAACTTGAGCTTCCGTCAATTTTTGGCGTTGTGTCACGGTGTTAGTAATGGCATCATGGCGCTGTTGCATTTTCATTGATGAAAAATATGGTTCCAAGTGACATCAAGGGGAAGTTTTTACACTTTCCTGGAGAAGAAACATTACCATGCTTGAAAATAGAGGGCAACGAGTGCATCAAGAAGTTGAGATCGGAAAGGATTTTCTGGTTTAGGATTGTAAAGGTTGGCTAGGGGAGAATCAATCAACACGACTGAATTTAATTTATCTTCTTTCTCTTCATTTTTCTAATTTTCTTGTGGAACTTTATTTAAAATTTTGTTGTTTATAAATTCGTTGTTTCAGAGATTGATGTAACCACTTGATTTTATGAGCTAGATTAATTAATTAATTAGTTTGTTTCGTGAATCATGTATTAGTATGCTTAATTCCTTTTATCTTTTGATTCTGAATTAATTTTCTTTAAATTTGAATCTCATACTCGGGAGACGTGGTTTATATTGAAATTTGAATGCATACAAAAGGTAGTTTTAAGGTTGGGAGATTTATAATTGCTTTAAAAGTTGTTAAAAGAAGTAGACTTAATGAGTAAGGAGAATTAATTGTGCTTCGGAGAGACCATTAGAAATTGTGATTTCTTGACTTATATATTAATGGTGTATTCAGTTTTGACACGTTTAATTTATATGCTCGTAAATTAAATTAGTGAGAAAAACTGACCTTTATTCATTAATATTTCCATTTGCTTGTTTTTTTCTGTTGATTTTCTTGATTCTTGTCATGTTTGATCTTCTAAATAAAATTGAGCATTAATATTTTTGGTACTAGAAATTCAATCTACATGATGATAATGATATTAATTTACTTATATTAAAATTTGACTCAGCTTAATTACACTTGTGGTAAACAATTTCTACTATGCACATAACTAGATAACTAGGGAGGCACGTGAGTGAAAATGAGTTTGTATTTATCTTTTTCATAATTTAAAAAGTATTTTTCACATGTTCCTATTTAACGATTCGTCCAATGACATATCTAATGCTTTGCTACGTTAAAATCGAGCCTATGTCGATAAACTTGACCAATCACATGGTTCTCCCAACCATAGGTTGATCTTTTTAGCCATTCAAGTAATTGTTCATCACTAAACTTAGGACATGTTACATTCGCATTCAACTTTATTTATAAGACTCATTTGTTCATATAGTCCAAGTACGATTGAATAGGGATGACAAAAACACCTGTGGGACCTTATCCCAATGGATATCCGACCTGATTGGGTCGGGGAATCTCCGGTTTGACCGGGACGAGGCGGAGACGGGGAGGATTCCCCACCCCGTCCCCAATCCTGCCCCGTTTAATATTTTATTACTTTTTTATATAATAATATTAATATATATGAATTTTATAAATACTTTTTAATTTAAAAAAAAAACTCAAGCTAATATCTTATTTCGCCATTTTTTGTTCACTTTTTATACAAGTGATAACAAAAATTAATTTATATATAATTTTGGGGACGGGACCTGGGATGGGGATGGCCCCCCGACCTTGCCCCGCTCCGTTGCCATCCCTACGATTGAACCATATTTTCAAAAGACTTGACACATTTACTCTTTTGAACTTCATTTCTCTGTCCTGGACATTACAATCTCTTGATTTGAGTATCGAAATCACATTTTTTTCAAGAACCACTCGATAATAGGATTCTATCTCCCATAGCTCCCAATAGTAAGAACTTGTTGATTTCTTGATGAGACCTCATGTAAGAAAACTCGTTCTTACGGGTCTCATAGTTGAAACGCTCTACAAGCTGATGGCCAATCCAATACTTGAATGTTTATTATAAACATGCAAGACGAAAGTAAGACTTGAGTATATAAGGGCACAATACACTTACAAGTGTAGAGAAAACATAATAAATTTTATTAATTCATCAAAGTCTATGTTTCAAAGCTCATAACATGGCAAAAAAGTAAAATAAAATTCCTAAATAAAGAATCTCAAAGCAATTAAAGGATAAAATATTCTCCTATACTTCCTGGCTTGATCGTTGAAGCAACTTTAGTGTAAGTTTGAATGTTGTACGTAATTTATTTTTTCTTTTATCTATATTATTGCTACATTGTCTAATAATTAATGAATTGTTTAACAAAAAGGAAAGATTTTTAAGTAACAAGAAACACTCGAGGAAATGAATAATATGTGTACAACTTTAACGAATTGAAGATAGAAAGTCAAGTATTTGAATGGAACACTTTTTAGAGTTTCTCAAAGATGAAGCTTCTTTTTAGCATTTTTAGAAACTAATTAACGTGCAACGTGTTTTTAAATATTTTAATATAATGTTTAATAATTTAATATAACAAAAGTAATAACAAATAAATATACTAATTTGAGTTTATCTCAATTAGTTAAGACATTTATTTGGACCAAAATTTGTAAGTTTGAATTCTCATCTGCATGCTTTATTAAAAAAAAAAAAGATGATTTTGAAATGGTACTGATAATAACATTTTCAAATAAAAAAAATACAATATTACAACCGAAAAATAATCTATCTATATTAAATAGGCAGTGTCTTTGAAAAACTTTTTTGACTATAATACCCCTTCAATTTTTGGTTAATTACAAATAAATAAATTCAAATTAATTTTGAAAATAAAAATTTAGTTTTCATTAGTTAATTGCACAAATATGATAAATTAATTTTTTTTCCAGTAATCGGCAAATTAATTATCTTTACACAACTCATTAGATTAAATACTTAAATCATTACCAATTTACTTATTATTGTCACTATTATATTACTAATACAAACAACCTATTATTAGAAATCCAAATGAAATATATAAATACGAAACATAGAATAAAACTCACCAAATCCAATTTTGTAGTTGATAAAAGAAGTTGCAGCAGACAAGAGAGGAATTTCGAACCAAGATAATGCAACTAATGAATGAGAAAGAGAATGGTAACCACATATTAATTGTGCTATATTCAGTCAATTGCATCACACTTAGAATATTTGGTAACCACGATTTTTATGGATTAAATATCATTTTGTTTCATGACTCTCCGTATTCTATTTTGGGATATCAATTTTCATAATACATATTTTAATAAACTCTTTAAAATAATCCTTTTGGTCTCAAAACCTTCGCTTATTATACACAAAAAAAAATAAAAAATAACTATTTTGATTTTTACTATTATTCTATAATTGGTTAATATTTGTTCACTCAATATGAAGCTCAACCAAACCCTATAGGATTATTCCAAGTCGGCACATTAATATATATTTTTAAGGCCTGATTTGATAACCATTTCGTTTTTTGTGTTCTATTTTTCAAAAATTATATTTTTTCTTACCATTTTTTGTTATGTTTTCACGTTCCTTAAAAACACATATGACTTTTCCTTCAAATTTAAAAAACAAAAACAAGTTTTACACGTAAAAAGAAGCAGTATCTTTCTAGACTTTCTTTTAATTCAATAGTATGTGATTTTGGAGGATTCGAACTTTTGACCTTCTATTTAAACATACAGCAACGCTCGAGAATATTTTCCTACAATTTTCTTACGTCACTCGTTCGGTTGAAGCACACGTGTTCGAAGGAGCAACACACGTTCCAAGGAGCAAAAGCTCCCTCTAAAAGTTGGTTCGAACTTCGAATACATTTTTTGGTAAAATAAAGTTGGTCAAAGTAAAGCAGATATTCTCGTAGTGAAGGCATTGTTTGTGTTGGGAATAAAGTACATACATTAGTAGGGTGTTCATAAATTGTATTTTCCAAATCGAAATTGATTTTTTTAAAAAAGTTAATGAGTAGCATTTAAAAATATATATAGTGTGGTTTTCTAAAAGTAATAAAATTTTGAAAAAGATAATAAAAGTTATAGTAATAATTTTTACATATTGATAAATCAATCGTTAATTTAAATATTAGCAATTAATGAATACCCAAATATTAACTAGATAGTTCCACAGTAATTGACATATACTCCGATCAAGAGCTTGTGAGTTCGATCTCACATCCTCACAAACATGTAGAGTGGAGATAAACTCACAACCTCAACGCAGATATATATTAATTACCGCTGAGTTATGTTCGCTTTGACGATTTACTATGATTTCTTAACTGACGAGGAATCAAATGCTTTTACAAATTAAAAAAAAAGTGTTTATAAATTATAAAATTTAAATCGTGATATAATAATAAAAAAATTATTATGCAACTGAAAAAGTGCAGGGCTATGGCGTATGGGATGATGAGGGTGGTCCAACAAGGGAATCGCAGCCCTAAAATCTTCCAGCACAAAGATTCAAAAAGGGTGCCGATTTCTCGGATCTCGAATAAATTGACGAATCCATTGCTTTTCCTGAATCTCTTCTTAGGATTTTATCGTCTAATTCAATTCCCCTGCATAGATAGTAGAATAACCCACGTCCTTCTCAATTTATACTTCTCTCTCTCCTCATTCAGTTCCTTCTTCGTGGGAAACAACTTTGAAGTGAAGCAGACATCGACGGATCCAGAATTTTACGTGAGAGTCGACTTCAATTAAGTTTATTTTTTAACCAAAGTGTCGTAATGATTTGATAAGATGAAAGATTGACATATGATACTTTTGGTGAAACCAAAGATAAATGCTATTAAAACTTAAGTCTAAACGAGACAATATCATATAATTATTGAAACATGTATGTTAGAAAGGTCGATGGTTCTTGATAGATCCTACAATTTCGTTAGTTTCATACAACTAATAATTTAGTTCATGAACTCTCACATGTAACTATTTTGTTCTTATAATTTAAATTTATAGCGATTTAGTCTTTAACTTTAGTACAAAAGGATTTAGCCTCTATAATTTAAAATCTATAATGATTTCTTTCCCTTATAAAGAAGTAAGAAGGGACAATTACTTCCACTTAAATTTATCAAAATGGAAAGATCACATGGAGTTGGATAAAAATTTCTATCACCGTAAAGTAAACTTTTATAAGTGGAAAAATATTTGAACCTAAAACTTTTATAAGTGGAAAAATTAGATCCATAAACTTTTGGCCATAAAAGTCAATCCCTCGCACTTTTATGGGTTTGAAAAGATTATACACGAAAACTTTTCAATAGTAAAAATTAAACTCTCAAACTTTGATATTTTAAAAAAGTTACCACAAAAAGTTTATGGGTGCAATTTTCCACTTAAATTTAAGAATTAATTTTAACAATTGAAAGTTTACGGTTACTCTTGTAACAATCATCATACTTTAGAAATGGTTAGTGCAATTTGCCCGAATTTCCATTTCCACACTTGCTTCATCTAGAAACCCAACAATGTAACCCTTCTACTTGCAAGATACTTTCTTAGTTTAGATTCTAAGCCAAAAAAGTAAAAAAGAAGCTAGCATCCTCTTTGAAGGATCCATCATTTTCAGATTCATTAGCAGCCTTTTTCCACCTCATCCCTATATATATAAGCCAAACACGGCTCTCTTATTCGAACAAAACTTAGCCTTTCCATAACTTTCTCTCTTATATATAAACTCCACACTCAAAGAAGAGCCTTGCTTGAGATAAGCTCAAGCCTCAAGCCACTACTTGTAACATAAAAGGTACAATAAAAKGGGCATGGAGAGGGTGAAGAGATTGGCAGCAGAAAATGAAGTGCTGATAATCAGTAAGAGCTCCTGCTGTCTTTCTTACGCGGTGAACGTGCTTCTCCGGGAACTCGGAGTGAGCCCGATGGTGTATGAGCTCGACCAGGACCCCGAAGTGGCGAGGGAGATGGAGAAGGCTTTGGTAAGGCTGCAGGGCTGCAACACGCCGCCCGTGCCCGCTGTGTTCATCGGCGGGGACCTCATCGGGTCCACGAATGAAGTCATGTCCCTTCACCTCAGCGGAGATCTCAATCGAATGTTGGAGCCCTACAAGCTGGTTCAAGAGAACTAGCTAGATGATGATGATCAAAAACCTTGTATTTGCCAAAACATTATTAGTTGCCTTTTAAGTTATGTGATATCATTTGGGTAATGAATAAAACTCACTGTATGTCAACAAGTCTGTAAGTTGATATGGGAATTTAGTATAGACTTTAACTTTTCTTTCCATGTTTCTGTTGAAGTTTGCTACTTCTTCCTTAATCCCACTCTATTCCGAGAAGGAATTCTGTTGCAGATTCTTTGTCTTATTGCGCGGCATGTTGGCTTATTTGTTAAAAGTATCTAAGTATTAGATTTATTCTTAGCCTATCCGCTCTAAACTTTTTGGTTCAATAATAATTTAATATGGTATCAGAATAGAATACGAGAGTTTTGTGTTCAAATCAGTGTAATACCGTTCTTCCTTCCCAATTTAATATTTGATCATCACATGTTGAACCTTATGTTAGATTAAATTTACTACATGCTTTTGTAAGACTTTGTGGTCATATAGACGACTTTGTGCCTAACCTAGTCGAACCTTTTGTTCAGAATGTATTATGACGAATCCTTCTCTTTCAATTGTGAAGTAATTTTACCGCTATTTATTAGAGAGAGAGTGACAACCTCCTACTTTATGGTGGGATAATCGCGTTTGGAAGACTCTTCTTCAGCAAATGACTCTTAAGGAGGTGGAATATGTTTGGCTAAATTGTTAATGAATATTTAATAGTCAGAAGACCCATCATCTTAAGCTTTTAGGTAATTTATTGGTGATTTAATGGTATTATTGTTAGTAATTGCTGTTGTTTTCTATTTTTATAACTCTCTCTCCCTCTAATATTGTGTAAAGTGACCAAAGTATGCGAAAATATTAAATTTACGATCCATTTTGGTAACGTCTATGATTTTTGTTTCTTGTTTTTCCTTTATCAATTTTAATAAACATGTATTTTGGAAACAACAAAGTTCAGTTTTTTTTGTTTCATTTTGTGCAAAACATATATAAAAACATTATTTTACCATCATKCACTTACAAAATACATATAAATATTAAAAATTTTTAAAATATCATAAATTCTTTTGAATATTTGATATTCAAAATTAAATTTCATATAAAAAAAATTACTTCTTTTAATTTAAATTTTTTGGAGAAAAAAAAAACAATAAATGGTTCAATATGTTTTATTTATCTGAAAATAAAAAATAAAAAACAAGAAATAAGAAATTCAAATGGGATTCTATTTTATTTATTAAAAAAATAGGAAATGAGAATAAAAAACATGAACAAGTTACATATTATTTGTACCTTGGCATCATTTTCTAAGGTACAAACTAAATTGTTAACAAATTTAACTATTAGCAACTAAGTTGTTATGTAATAATTATTTATTTACTAATTTTTTTAAATATCAGGTAGTAAAGTTAAATACTATATAGTTACAAATTTTAAATTATAGATACTGAATTATGAGTCAATTCAGCATAGCAACTAGATAAGGTACCTGTTATGGTAGAAATAAAGTCGAACCTGACAAACAAACTATGTACCCACTTAAGAAGAAGGAAGCCAATGAGTAAGGGAGAAATCTTATATGGGTCTAAGTTAGCTAGAAAGAAGAATGGAAGTCCGAACTTAGAAGCCCGACRGACGAATGGTAGCACAAGGCCTTGCCAAGCAAGACTTGACACCCGACCGACCAGTTGATGGCATTGACCACTGACAKTTGTTCGACATCCCGAATGATGAGTCCCTTGCCTAGTTGATGAGGTTCAATAGCGGACTGATTGTCTTTTCTCCTTACATTCAGTCCACGACGATGCTACATCYACCCAAGTAATTAAGTTTCATAAAKGAGATAAGATTTGATTCCTATAAATAGAAGAGATAACTCAACCTTAGAGCATGAAACCATACTCTAAACTACACTATTCTTCAACTTTCAATTCTAACTTAAGCATCARAGTGTGATGTTTTATTTTTGCATGTTAACGTCAAGTCCCTTTGATGCGATATGTGGTTAATCAATCTAACTAAACTTACACATCAACAATATGCATGACCATTTATAGGGTCGACGATTCTATCTCCAACTCTACGGTAGTTGAACTAAAAAAAGATTAAATTATTACATATATCAAACTTTAAAGGTCAAATATTTATAGCTAAATCGTTGTTTCCATCTTTAGGGAAAAAAAAGGTTAAATGCTTACTCCAACAAAAAAGCACATACATTATTTCTTTGATTCACTAATTACGAAATTAGAGATCAACCATGATATTAAATATCCATCAACAAGTCAACACCAATTATATTTCTATGTATTCATGAGTTCGACCGGGTAAATCAACATATCCATCGTATTACAAAAAAGTTGATAAAATATATAAAATATCACTAATATTTATCATTTTAAAAATAGAATAATATTTATTTATTAATTTAAATATTTTTTTATAATTTTTTAATCCCTCTCGCATCTGTAGAAATATCGATAAGATATTTTATTGATATTTTCACGARAGTGAGACATATATTTAAAAACTTGGTACCTTCCACGGATAAAATAATCAAAACAAGATAAAATAATCAAATTTACCATGTCAATTGCCAACCTGACAGAGTTGAACGAAAGGAAGACGAAGAATGCATCTAACGCAGGTACACCCGCCAAAATAAATTAATTGTTAAAATAAAAAAGAAAATACGAAAATCTCTCTGAGAAATGCGACGCTGATGATTTACGATTACGGAGACTCGCACCGACACCACCGAAGCTTCATCTTGGTTGAATCAGGTCCCTAATTTCCCTAAACTGCACGATTTGATTGATCTTCTTTTTTAATCTGTCAGCTTGATCAATCTCGAAAGCGAAGTCTAATTGGTTGAAATTCTTTGCTTGGATTCTCTGTATTCTGCTCATCTTGTATAGTTTCTCTGAGATTTAGCACCGGGTTTTCGTGGGGTTTTTATTTTTATGATCTGTGATCCCAGATTGGATTGAATTGACGTTTTGAGCAATACTGCTCCTTCCGTGACGTCCCTCTTCTGTTGTCTATGCCTGGTTGAATTTACAGTCTACTCTATTTGATGAATTTATTTTGATTCTCACCTTCTCGGGATTTTAGAATAATCATGGAATTAAGTGAGTTTTTGAGTGCTTATGGCTATATTGTAGAAATGATACATTTGTCGGGTAACTTTTACCGTTGCGTTACTTAAAATGAATCAAGAGGTTTCCGTACTTGATCTTCGTTTTTGTTGATTTGAGAAATTCTTGTTCTTATGTGGCCATTTCATCTGATGTCGCAGACTCTTTCTTTCTGACAGGTAAATGTTTTTCGGCTTGGAAGGTTGCAGCTAACAAATCGATTCAGAGACTGAGTAGATAGATAGGCACCTTTTTTGTCCATGTTTGGCGATGATGCTGAGTATTAGTGGAAAAGAACAATGCAGCTTCCATTGTGATGACTTTCCTGAAGTTGGGTCTTWGTAAAGTTAGTTGCTGAACTAATATCAATGGGTGTCAGTTATATAGCAATATCTGCGGCATGTACAGTGTTAAGTTTTGTTGGTCTCCAGTTATGGACGGAGTTATCGATAGAAAACCTAAAATCAGAAAAAATAATTGGAGAAAATCCTTTTCAGACGGAGAGTGCTGGCCGTGTCATTGATTTGCTCTTAAGTTCCTACGTCACTGTGGGACTGCTGGCTAACTTTGCACTTAATGTGTTTGTTCTACTCATACTATTTCTCAAGGTAAGTTTATCATTTCTTTTGGGAGCTTTGTATTGCAAAGAAAGTAAGAAGCTATGAACTCTCAATCATTTATTATTTATTTTATCATTTTATTTTTTTGATAACTCTCAATTTTAACGCAACAATACAATACTACATAATATTTGCGGTCTGATTTAGGAAGCATTGTAGAACTTTCATGTTTTCTTTTTTCCAATGCTCGATTATTGATGTATATGAGTGACATAATGTAATTGATAACTGTAAGAAAAAATTAGAAGGAAAAATATTTGGCAATTTGAATGGCATTAATGTGAGTTAGATTTTCACCTTTTTAGATGGGAAAAAAAGTTGGAATGGTAAATTAGATCTTCTATTACCAATGCTAATGGGCCACAGAATCTACAGTGTCTAACCATTTCACATGGTTTATAAGGGAATTGACATGATTTTTAAGAGTAAATAGCAGGAAGACAGTTACTTTAAACCTCTGTTCTTATTGCTACGGAAGTTTTTGAAGAACAGAGGGTGAGTAAAAAGAGGGCTTGGGTTTCAAAAGTGATTAACTGACAGAAAGGATACGAGATGATGGTGGATTAAGTGGATTTATAACTGTGTTAGTGGAACAAAATTCTTAGTTTTTGTCATTGAAATGTTGAAGGAAGATTGTTGCTACCATAGGTATGAGAGGTGATCTTGTCTCCCATTCTATTTGTGTTAATAGCAAATGTTTTGAGTAGGTTGCTGACTGCTGTATAGTGGTATAGAGAATAGGCATATTGAAGGTAATAAGGCTGGCAGGGAACAAATTGGAATGAATCACTTCCTCCATTTTCTAAGTTTCGATCCCGATAAAGAAAAGGGATAATTGATAAGTTGATAACAAAGTTTCGTGATGTTGAATCCCAGGCGTAGTGCTTCTTCTCCTTTGCTACCTATTTTTACTAGTGGAGTAGAGTTGACATAATCCATAGGATGCAGTTCGATGGCAGAGGGGGGTCCTTCTTTACTCGCCCTTTTGTGCTAAGTGCCCTTGCTTGTGGTTGGCCTGTTTTTGTGCTTCTCTTTGGGGTATTTAGGTTGAGAGAAATAATAGAATCTTTGGAGGGATTGAAAGACCTTGGGAGAAGGCCGGGTCCTTTTTTCAGTTTCCATGTTTCTCTTTGGGCTTCAATGCTTAAGGGCTTTTGCAGTTATCCCTTAGGTTTTATTGTGCTTGATTGGAACCTCTTTTTTTAGTTGGGCTCCTTTTGGGTTTGACTTTTTGAGCTGTTTTTTTTGTACGCTCTTGTATTCTTTCATTTTTTTTTTGCATAAAATGAAAGCATGGTTTCTCTTTAAAAAAAACAAAACAAGCCTGCCAAATGTGAATTTTGTGTACTTACTTGTAGCATCTCTTTTTTTTGAAAAGCATGAAACAAAAGCAGATCAGATACCAAACAACTCCTAGGGGGAGGGATAACTATAAGTAGTTAGAAAGCAGTAGCATTTGCACAGGGATTTTGTAGGAGAATTCTTGGGAGGACATGTTGGTAATTCTGGAACTTTGTAATACTGGCCAGCAATGATATTCACAGTCACTCATCTCTTATATTTCATGGGGTATATTGTGATACAAAAACTTCTGTTAGCATGTAAAAACTCAACTTGTATTAGAGATTATTTTTAAGCTTAATTTTTTGTTTTTGTTTTTGTTTTTTATGTAAGAAACAATTTCATTGATGTATGAAATTACGAAAGCCCATGGAAGGGTTACAAAAAGCCCATTGATGGGTTATATAAGACACTTCCAATTAAACAAGAGGGATGTATAGCTATAGTCATGGAAAATAGGAAAGGTCTCACACGAAGATATAGCTTTATACACTATAGCATCAAAAAAACGTTCAAAAGATTGTGTCTTGTAATTGAAGGTCCTTTGATTTCGTTCACCCCAAGTAGTCCATAGAAATGCTCGAATGAAATTTGTCCATAGCTGTTCCTTTTCTTTCTTGAAGGCGTGTCCCATAAGGGTGGCCTCAAGGAGAAGTTGGGGGTCATTTGGCAAAGCTGTGGACCAACCAAAAGTACTGAGGATATCCTTCCAAAATTCATAAGCAAAGGTGTAGGTGGTAAATAGATGTTGTTGAGATTCCAAGCTGTTCTTGCAAATGATGCACCACTGAGGAGAGATAGCCATGTAGGGGAATCTTCTTTGAAGCTTGTCATTGGTATTGATGGCACGGACTAAGCTCCCATAGGAAGAAGTTCACCTTTTTTGGGCACTTGTCCTTCCAGATAGTGTTGTAGAGGCTAGTTCAGGGTGTTTGGTTGCTGCAGGCGAGGTGCTTTGTGAGGGAGCTGGTGGAAAAAGATCCATTTGCTTCTAGTTTCCAGAATAGAACATTCCTTTCTGTTGTTAATTGGCCCTCTGTGAGCCGATAGCTTAGGTCTGCTCATTCAATTATCTCATCATCTTTAAGATTCCGCCTTAATCCCAAATTCCAGCATGCTGTAGGTTCATTCCAGAAATCAGAGATTGGAGCCTCCTTTCTTGATTATAAAGCAAAAAGGRGAGGGAAGGATTGTTTAAGGGGCACACTATTCATCCATGGGCGATCCCAAAAGAGTGCTAACAAAGCTCTTGAAAGGGCTTTCCATCTTCTCAAAGAGATATGCACCTTTGTCTAAAGCTTCGAATGAGACTTCATTCCTGCCATTTCCGGTTTTGTAGGCCAGCCGTTCAAAAATCAGATTTGAGTCTTTCCAATGGTAGCCCATGGGCATTTTGCATTGGGGTGTGAAGTAGTGATAGGTTTGTGGTTCCAAGATGCTCTACCATATTTTGCCTCGATCACTTTCCTCCAAAGAGTTGTTTCCTCCTTAATGAATCTCCAATTCCATTTTGCAAGGAGAGTTCTGTTTTTCAGTTTCATATTAGCAATCCCTAAGCCCCATTCTTGGATTGGTTGTTGTAAAGTGACTCTTTTGAGAAGGTGCATTCCATTGTTCTCCCTGTTACCTTTCCACATAAACCTTGAAGATGCTGTGCTGTCCAATGTATGTGCCACTTTTGATGGCAAAGGAAAAAGGGAAAGATAGTAAGTAGGGAGGTTCGATAAGGTGGTTTGAATGAGTGCAAATTCAAATTCCAAAAACCTTTCAATATAAGGTGCCACTTTTAAGCTTAATTTTTTCTAGAATGCAAATTCAAGAAACCTTTCAATATAAGCCATTTCCTCATAATCATCTAATGTAAGATCATGACTATTTGATCGTAAAATTGCAATAATTATTGCTTGTATTTTCCCCCAAGATCTTTGTTTTGATACTTATAGATTTTTTGTCAGCAGACCATATTTTTTGTTGAGCTATATTCATCTGAGAGTCGGAAGTTGGTGGAGCGTCTTGTTAATTATGTCATTTACAAGGTTAGTATCCAACTTGATCTATTTCCCTTTTAAAAAAAAAAA
The DNA here is from genome assembly GCF_001995035.1 of Momordica charantia. Next base: position 3,839,334 of record NW_019104490.1, read on the forward strand.
ATATTGTTTTTCTCTTGTAGATGGTTAGCTCATGATCTAACTTTGGGTTGGCTGTAGAGTGTAGATTATTGCTGTTTTACATATTTACTGTAGTAGTTCTTGAAGACAATGAGTTGGTGCATGTTAAATCTATGGATTGTTTTGTTTTTAATCTCAAACCAAATGTGAGGACACTGAAAACTATAAAAACGATGTAGTTGAAATCCATTAACAATTTAGAATGCATTTGGCTGTAGTATCTTAAAGCTATTTAGTTTTTGAAACACAAATGAATTAGCTTTTTCTAATTCCCTGCTTTTCATTTAATTCAAATTATGTTTTATTAGATTAACTTTTAATATATAAATCTAAATTCATAAATTAATTTATTGTGTCAAAAAGAAACAAGAAAAGAAAATGCATAACTAAAATAGAACTTGCAAATTTGTTGAAAATTGAGGCTGCAAAAAACAACAAATGAAACAACAAAGGTCCTTAAAAAATGCAAATCCAAGAGCCATTAAAGATAACCTGCCCAATGAGCTGTAGCTCTCTACATGATGAATTTCTACWAGCTCCAAAAAGAGAAGCCAACTTCTTGATTTCTTGATCAAGGAGGGCTCGAGGCCAGGAAATTTTTAGAAAGGACTAGAGAATAAAGAAGCAAGAACAAATTCAAGGATATTGTCGGCATTGAACTCTTTTTTCTTTACCCTTTTTTTCTATAAATTACTCTCTTTCAGTTTTAATGATTTTGTTAGATATTATATAAATGATTAAATTTATCCTAATCTTAAGATTTTGGGTTCATTGGTGAATTAATCATAGTTAAAATGCTAGCAGGGCAGGAAGTCTCGTATTTGAACCCTTGTATTGTCCTGTCTTCTCCATTTAATATTGATTTCCACTTGATGAGTCTTATRCAAATYGAATCGAAAGCTTCGCCTACGACGTAACTCAACGCTGTAAGCTCCATTTTCCTGGCGCTTGTTTAAGGAATTCCAAGCTTACAAGTGAGAGGATGTTAGATATCTTACAAATGATTAAATTTACCCTAACCAAACTTAAACTTTTGGGTTCACGGGTGATTTAATCATATTTAAAAGATTTATTAGGGTTAAATCACCACTTGAAAGCTTAAGCTAATGAGTTACGTTAGATTTAGTCAACTACCTTAATATTCCCTCTCACTTGTGGACTTGAAAATTTGTATCAGGCCCATAACTAGTTATCAATATTAATCGGAAGGAAATAACATTACAGGGTTTGAACACAAGATCTCCTGCTCTGATACCATGTTAAATCACCCTTGAACTAAAAAAATTTAAGTTAACGAGTTACGGTACATTTAATCATTTATCAATACTTTGACAATTGACAACCTTTTTGTTACTTCTTCTCGTTTGATGTAAATTTTGATTGATTGGCAATCCTTTGTGTAATTTCTTTGCTCTTTTGATGTAAATTTCTAAAGTCTTTTAATCTTGGTATTACTTTTGCTTAAATGTACCCTAGATGGACAAGTTTATGTCTCTCTTTTTATTTTATTTTAATTTATTATTTTCTCCTTTGTAAGAGTATTTCTCATCCTCTCCTACTGACCTACATGCATATTACAATCACATACGTGCACAAACACGCATATATATATAGAATGGTTATGATTTTGTAAGTTTTTATTTTTTAATGAACATGAAACAGGGAACATTTCTACCTCTGGTTGTTCCACCAACAAAATATCATGCAGCATTGTGGTCAATCTGGTTGGCTGTCTTATGTTCATTGAAGGTAAATGGTGCAATTTTTACTCTGGATTTTGGCCGATTAGTTTCATGTAAAGACTCCGCTTATTACATTGGCATATTGTACAGATGTTTCAAGCATTGGCTAGAGATCGTCTTGAACGTCTGAATGCATCACCCTCTGCCACTTCATGGACATATTTTCGTGTGTATTCTGTATTATTGCTGGTCCTCTTTGTTGACCTTTCTGGGTAATGATTAATTTTCTTTTTCCAGTGTAAAGGTATCCAAAATTGTGGGAACATGGAATTTTAGGCTTCATTTATGAAACAATTGTGTTTTCCTGTTTTTACATTTCTTTATTTTGTGTTTATACTTGCATTTTTACTTGCATGGTATGTAGTTTGTTTGTATTAGTTACAATTTCTTAATTCTTTTCTGCCTAGTTTGCAGGCAATGTAAACAGTAGTGCATGTTCATATTGCTTAGATATCTTCTCTTCATATTTTTCATGGTGTTAGCAGATTTAGAAGCCACACCTTAGCTACAGAACCACTGCACTTTATAAGGAGTAGGATGTGGATTTGCCTTGAGGTTAAGAGTAGAAACCAACTTTTTTGACAAAATATTCTCACTACTTCCGCTTTCTATCATTATGTTGCAAATCTTACCATTGATTGTATATCTTGTTCGGAAAAGTGAGCGTCTTTGTAGATGGGAGTCAGTTTTAGGTGTTAGCAATATGTATTGCAGTACACAAGAAAGTTGCTCTCTTTCATCAGGTTCAAGATGAAGTACATCTTTGCCAGATTAACCAGTTAATGATATGGTTTTAATTGTGCCTTGTTTTCCAAAGGTCATTTTATAGCTCGAGGATATTATCTCTTTTAAGGCAGCTTTGAGGCTTGTATATTTGGGCACTAATGAGAAGTCTGTTCATCTCTTCCCTCCTCATGGATAAATGTTCTTAATTAAAGCTGAAACTGAAAGGTCACTTTTTGCTTTAATGATTTGGTCTTAATTGTGCCTTGGGTTTCCAAAGGTCATATCATAGTTTTGAAGGTCTTCAGTTTGTCCCGAGGTACTCCTCAGCCGGTTTTGCTCCTCATTGTTGTTTTCATCTTTCTTGTTTTTTGGGTTGTATTTCCCTTCTCTTTTATTGAGTTCTCTAGTTTCTATTTTTTTTCTTTTCCTTTATGAGATTGTATCCTTTGAACTTGTTTCCTTTTCATTAATCAACAAGAAGTTGTTTCTTGTTCAAAAATACAACGAGAACACATTACATGAAACCTCTCCAGTGATTAGTGGGGCGACCATAAGTACAATGCAAGGATTGGCCCCTCTACCCTAATGYCATGAATATCATGAATTATTGTTGTCAATGTCATTCATATTGGAATGTGTTCTGAATTCTCTCTGAGTGTCTCTAGAAATGAAACAATAGTCTCTTTGATAAATTATGGCATGCACTTGAAGCTTTTATCATTGGATAGCTGAGGATATGCCCTTATGCTTTGCTGGTTTGTGCAGGATAAGATTCTGTCTGATGATATACCGAACACTGGGTTTATCTTTGTTTCTCTTGTTGTTCTTTGAGCCTTTAAGCATTGCTTTTGAGACGTTACAGGTAAGTTCCTTGGAATTTTCAAGATGATAATTTCTATTTCTGATCGTATTGGCCTTTCAGGCTATCTGCTCATTCTTTTTTCTTTTTACGTTTCGTCCTTTGGCATGTGGCATGTGGCATGTGGAAATTTTTGCAGGCCATTTTGGTTCACAGCTTTCAGTTGCTTGATATATGGCTTCATCATTCAGCTGGATACAGCTCAAATTGTCAGATCACAGAGTTTTTTAATACAACAATAGCTGGTATTATCTTTTTGAATGTGTTGGCCCAGTTATTAATTATCATTCCTTTTAGAGCTTCTAGGATTAGTGATTTAAAAATTTTAGTGTGCAGAGACACTTCTAAGATCTAAGTTGACCATGGATGTAGCTATCCAAATTTTTTGCATTCATATAAAATCATCTATAAATTTTTAATGACTCTGAGCTCAGTGTGTGTGTTGATTGTTTAATTATAAAAACCATTTGAATAATATAGATTTTGAACACTAGTGACATCTAAAAACTATGTATTTCATGCAAAGTAATCGATGACAAAATTGTTGGTTCCTGCACAGAAAACCATGTAATACATGCTTGCAATTGATAATGATGAGGTTGGGGTTCTCCGACTATTTCTTTGGTGGCTTAGCCATGTAGCTACATATTTTCTCCCAAAAGATGTTTCTTTACTTGTTTTAAAGTAAATTTACTTATTCCTTCATTTGATTATTTAGTGCATGAACAAATTTGTGTATTTAAAACACTAAATGATGAAAACTTAGAAGTTAAGCAGCACAAAAACAAAGATGGACATGCACCGCAGATATGACATGGGCATGGTTGCATGCCAATTTCTAAAAAAGGACACATTAGTTTTTCTGATATATATACGTCTGTGTTTATGTTTGTCTATTTTGACGTATCTTAAATATTTGACATTGGAAGCAGAAGTTATTATCTAAATTTAAACATAAAAAATAACATTCACTAATAATAGTGGAGACAACAAACAATATCTATTAGTTTACAAAAACAAAGTTTAAAATAGAATAAAAAAAGTTATTCTCTTTTCTTTTTAATATACTCAGTTTAGTTTAGTTTAGATTATTTTATTTTATTTTGTTGGTTAAAATACTATTTTGGTCCCTATACTTTCAGCGTTGAGTTCATTTTGGTTCCGATACTTTTCTTGTACTTCAATTTYGGTTCATAGTACATGTACTCTCAAAATGTTAATTTTAGTCTTTATATTTTTAAAAATGGATCATTTTGGTYTCTTAATTTTATTTTTAATCTCATCTTTTTCTATCACAATTTCAACACAACTCTATATACCCAATATATTTCTTGAAATGTAACCACGACTTTATATTAAAAGGTTTCTGTTATATGTACAATCTGTGTTAAATTTTTATAAATAAGGACCAATATGGTTACTTTTTATAATGACAGGGACCAAAACGAACATTTCGAAAATATTTGGACTAAGATGAATCAAAATTGAACATACTGACACCAAAATGAACATTTTGATAGTACGGGAGCTAAAATGAACCAAAGCTGAAAATACATGAAACAAAATAGTATTTTATCCTTATTTTTTTAACGTGAGTTTTCAATTACCTTCATTTTCTAGTGGGTAGTGGGGTTTTAATCCAAAATGCCTTTTTTTCTCGAAAGAAAAAAAAAGGGTCCAAAATGCGTTCTTTACATGTCTTTAGCGTATTCTTAATATGTTACCAATGTGTTAGAAAATTAAAGAGAGTTAAATAATCAAACACTCTTTTCTTAATGTGTCGAACACATTTTGGGCACGTGTACGTGTTGGACGTGTCTGACAACAACACTATCCATAAAATAGAGGATTTGTGTGTCCTAACCTTGTAAAATGTTATCAATTATCCAATTCCTTCTMGTAAAATTAAGCATGCAAGTTTAGAAACTTGTTTTGCCAATATTGTTATGCAACTTGATTCGAAGGTGCATCCGCTAAATGATTCTAATGTTTTTTTTATGAAGATCAAGCTTTCATTGAAGAAAAATGAAAGAATACAAAGGATCATGTGAAAAGACAACCCATCAAAAAGGATGAATGCCTCAAAACGAGCCATTTTCCGTATAGTTAATTTTTTTTTTTGGTGAAAGAAACAAATTTCATTAATGTAATGAAATGGAAAAGGAAACAAAAGGGGAAGATCCCAAACCAAGGGAGTTACAAAAAGGCTCTCCAATTGGTTAAAAGAGAAACAAAGCTATAGTGTTTAAAGATAGGAGAACATTTACACCAAGATACAACCATAGACACTATAGCTTCAAAGATGATGCCAACGGAAAGCTCCTTTCCTAAGAAGATCCGGCGATTCCTTTCTAACCATGTCGACCAGAG
>NW_019104490.1:3850829-3869014 GCF_001995035.1 Momordica charantia
AAAAAATCCATTGGTTGAATTTATAATGCCATGAAGGGATGGATCCCCTTTGAGAGCTCATTCAAAAACGCTTTGTAAAACTTGACCGAGCTCAAGATTTTGTGTGGTCCGAAATCCTCAAGATTTTTGGCTTAAGTTTTGGTGCCCAAAGGTTGTAAGGATTCTTTGTAGTTGGTTCTCCTTTCAAAAGAAAAGCCTTGGTTCTCTCGTGTTTCAGCTACCCTTTGGAGACTTTCATTTGAAACAGAGAGTTTTCAAAGGCATTGAAGTGACATTTAGGGCTTTTGGGATCTTGTCCAAATTTTTGCTTCTATGTGATATCTTCTCGGAGAGTTTTGTAAATTCAGCTTTGTGAATATCACTGCCAATTGGAGTTCTTTTTTGTAACCTTTGGCTTCTAGGGGATTGCCCTTTCCCCTTTCTTGTATTAGCTGCTTTTGATAATGAAATATTTCTCAGTTTCTTAAATTTAAAAAAAGAAAGGGAAAAAAACTTGAACGAACTGAAATCTTCAGAAAGGTCAACCAAATTTGAGCCATATTATCCTTAAMCCATAATAATTCTAAGAACCAGAAAAGAAATTAGCTTCTTTTTGAACCAATGTAAATCACTGAGAGATGATGGGCTCGAGTTTAAGAAGTCCCAACAAAATAGATGAATTAAAACTTCTGACTGACCGATTTTGTTTGGAAGTTTGTATCTTTGAACAATTTTGTTCATTTTCATATATCAATGAAAAGTTCGTATCTTGTCCAAAAAAAACTTCTGATTGATCAAAGGATCATTAACAATAATATCAAGGCCACCAAACTATGACTTTGGTTTTGTTGTCATAAGTGAAAGCCCACACTTCAAAAAAAATGAAAAAGTTCCTTTTTGCAATATCCTAAATGCTTTTAGACACGAGGCTTGAAACAAAAGTGTATGAAGTAGGACCTTATCCATTTTCAATAAGACCACCCTTTTCAAAAAACGGTGCCGAATATCTCGTCATGTGAYTCTTCAATAAAATCCCCTTCTTCAAACTGAAAATACAATACTTAAAAGTATTATATATGCAGTTTAATTTAATGGATAATAGTCGAGTGCTAAGCTATGAAATGGTCGGACTTCGGAGCTACTTGAAAACTTGATGTATGTACGAGTTGAGAGAAGCTACCATATTGGTTTCCTGTTCATCAGTTGTTGTGGAAAAAGCACCTCGAATAAATTTATTCTTTACTATTTTTTTGTATTTTCTCCCTCTTATTTTATAGAAGCACCAGTCTTGATCCAAGTTGGTTGCATGATTGGGCTAGCCAGAGCGTGGATGGGGCTGGTCCATCAAATGCAGCTAGATCTGTTGGATTGGGTAGAGTTCAGATGATGATGAGACATCTTGCATCTGTTGGTGAAACTTATGCCCAGACATCCATTGAAGATTCTGCTTGGGGCCTTTGGCCKATTAATCCCCCACAGGTAGTTCCTGGTGGTTCACAAGTTCCTCGAGGTGGTGTTGGAAGACATCCTGGTAGTATGGGTGGTTTAAATATGAATGTGCCACGTGCTCCAAATGACAGTTTAGCCAATATACTTGCCATGGCAGAGACAGTACGAGAAGTTCTGCCTCATGTCCCTGATGAGTTAATTTTCCAGGTAATTTGAATATTCTTCTGGCTTATGGTTGTAGGTTGTAATATTACATGAAATTTATTAGTTTCCTTGATGCTCCCTCCCCTGTGAAGCAAGGAAACTTATTTTGGATGGTGTATCCATGTATGTGCATGTATCCGACACTTGGATATTCCAAATACTTATTGTCAAGTATTGATCACTTGTTARGCACCACAAACACATGTCGAACACTTGTAAAACAAATTAGATACAGGTTGGACACTTGGCAAGCATAATTGACATGTGTATGGCAATGTGAACATAAAGTTGTAAACAATTATTAGAGACTTAAAACTAAAGCAATGTAATGGACGCAAGAAGAAATATAGGAGAAAAATAATGAATTTTGGGTTAAATGACAAATATATTCCCCCAAACTTTGGTGGTTGTGTCGATTTAGTTTTGAAACTTTCAAAAGTTTCAATTATGTATGTTTGTTAACTAAATGATGACGTGGTAGGAGACAAATGATAGAAAGAAGTGGACAGCGGTACAAAATAGAATGTTATGATCTAAAGGGAGATTTGATATCGGAAAGAGGGTATGTGAATGTGACTTGTACCACTTATTTGGTCTAGTGGTCCACTTTTTCTGTCTAATCTCTCTACCACATCATTGCCAAATTTGTCAATATTTGTGATAGGTATGTCACGACAATTAATGATTTTTGCTACGATGACAACTGAAACTTCTTAAAATTTAAGAACTAACTAGATATAACTGACTAAATTTATAATTTAACCTTAATTTTGAGAGTGAGAAGTATTGAACTTAATTCTAAGCRCACAAATGCATTAGTGTTAGTGACAGTTTCATTGTTTATGTAGGATGGCATTAGAAATTTAGTGAGTTTGTTTTGATGTTTTTTTGAATATTTTGATATAAGGTACTATATCGTTAGATATAGCTGAAGAGGTAACTAGTTTCTTTAACCTCTTCGAGCATATTTGATTACTTTTCATAGGAAACTTCGCAAGTTAAGACAAAATTTCAGCTTTGAAATATATTCAAATAATCAAATATATTTTAGAAAATGTATATTTTAGTAAACTTGTCTGTCCTTTGTCGATGTATTAGATTTTTAGATAATGATGTTCCACCTTATGATTACTTTTCGTAGGAAACTTTGCAAGACAGGCAAAATTTCAGCCTTGAAATATATTAAAATAATCAAATATATTTTAGAAAATGTATATTTTAGTAAACTTGTCCTTCCTGTGTCGATGTATTAGATTTTTAGATAATGACGTTCCACCTTATCCGTGTTGTCTCTACTACATGTCTATGCTTCTTTCTTCCTGCCCCTTTCACCATCCTAGCTTAAAAGTTTGAGATTCTCTATTCACCTTGTGGGTGTTTGGTTAAGCTTGGATTCTGCAGATGGAGGAAACTTGTTATGTGTTTGGATGTCTGTTTAAAATTTCTAAGCATACTATTCGTTAAGAAAAATAGCTTTCTAATTTTCATGGTGTTCTAAAAAATAATCAAACACACTTTAATGTCCTTTAGGAAAGTATTCACTATTCTTTTTAGAAGTATTTATAAGGTGTGTTTCACATAAAGGCAGTAACTCTCGAAATATTTCAAAGCTTGCTCTTTMTTGAGAAATATAATTAGTTTCATTACACTGGTAATCATTTGTTCCAGTCCTGCCCCTAGAACTTCATCTTATTTCATATTCATATTGTAGTAATTGACAATTATACTGTACTAGGTTGTTGTAGGAACTAATATTATTTTGATGCAACCTCGATTTCTTTCTTCTGTATTTATTTTCAATCATAATCTGTTTTATAAATAATTTGTCAGGCTCAAGACTGGTTTATATTCATAGTAAGACAATTTTTGCAATATCTTTTTTCCACATCTTTCTAAATGCTTTAGAGGAATCCCCCATTTTGCAGGATTTGCAGCGTACTAATTCTGTCACCGTCACTGTGAATAATCTTCTTCAAATGTGATTACCAATCCAGTCGGATCTTTGTTTTCTCGTGCCTCATATGATACYTTTGGATCCTACCCTCCCCAGGTAACCAAATCTCAAGGAGGAGATAGGTAATCGYGTTGGTTAAATTAACAGACATACGTTTTCTTATCTTTCTTTATCTCTGTTTCTGATCTTATTTTTTTTTCTCCTCTTAAATATTAAACTTATATATGCTTTCAAATAGCCAATTGTATCCAGCTCAGTTTCAAGAGATAAATGTATGAATGTGAAACTCTCTCATTCTCTTACCCCGAGATGCTGGTCATTGCATCCCCGACCCCGCCTCGCACCCCAAAATACTTTGTATATGTCTCTACATCTTGACAAAAACCACCATAATAATAAATGGAGGACTCGGCCATTGTACATAGCGATTTATATAATTGTGTTTATTGATAGCATTAGATGCGGTTTCATATTGCTTTTACCTATATCGGAGTAATTTTTTCTAAGATCTCTTTGTAGCCTAGAGTTATTGCAGTTATCAGATGGGAAGACAGAAAAAAATAAAGTGATGCTAATTGCATCACAAGTATCATTTAACAGACGCAATTTGGATAAATTTGTGTTACTGTGGGTGGTTGATGACWTTTTTTTTTTTTTTTTTTTGGTGTGCAAGCACTTGATTTTGAGATGTTTGGTAACTAAGATTTGATGATGATAATGTGAAAGTCATAATTCAGATTCTTTCACATGTTGAAATATAATTAAGCTCAAGTGAGAAAGCTTAGCCCATGCATTTTCCAGGAGTTATTGAGTTCAATCCATCAGGCAATTCAACTTTATCAAGGTTAAACTTGTTCAATTTTTTCGAGCTTGGAAATCGGCGTGCATGCTTATATCTTTCAGTCTTGATGAACGGTCGAGCTCGAGCTGAGAGTGCCCCTTAGTTGACTTTTAGAATGTACTATTAAATGTTTGACAAAAAAAAGAGAGCTAAATTTTAAAAACAACTACCAAACTACCTATATTYGAATGTTCTTAATAAAAAAAAGAAAATTACAAAGAATGAACAGCAGCGTCCCCTATACGATTTTACCCAAAATTCTTGAAATCCTAACTTCTTTCTCCTAGATACCTCTCACTTTCTTTCTCTCCCCCTAGATACCTCTCACTTTCTCTCTCCCTCCCTCCATTGTACCCATTTCTCTGGGTCGTGGGTTTGGTCATGTGCCACCGTACGTGGAGGAAAGGTTCGTCGGAGAAGATGCTGAGGGAGGGGGTGTTCGGCTGAGCAAACATGAGTGAGGGGTGGCTAAGGAAGAAAAGAAGAGGATAAAATTTTATTTTTTCCTCTTTTAATTAAATCAAATTTTTGTATTTAATTTCTTGGTTTGGTACCATGTAAACGATGAATAAACCCCAAATCCCCAAATTTTATGGAGTATATGTTCGTTATATATTTTCTTTTAAGCACAATATGCTGGTTATATATTACATATAGGTACGAAGTTAATATGGAATATATTTTGGATATATGAGGTATATATTATATAACATAATATTTTAGTATATAACAATAAAAGGTATTTGACGGGTATATGTTCATCATACTGTACAAGGTATATATTATATAATGTTAGTCGGAAAAAGAAAATTCTTAGTTGGAAAAAAAGTACCACCTATATGACTTACAAAGAGGTATATATTATATAACCATATAACAATACAAGATAGTTATTATGTAACCYAATTAATATGCCAGAGCTAGAGTGAGAAATTCCTCAACGGTAATTGACATATATCTCCCATACGCTAGAAAAATTAATGACATAATGCCAATAAAATTTATGAAGACCGGCCATAGTCATTAATTATATTATATATAATTTACACACTAAACGATGGAGTAACCGAAAAGTATCAACTGTCACGTACCCCTTCACCATCACATCCCCTCCCCAAAACGCCTATAACTGTATCCTCCAATTAAATCAACTAATTAAATTAATTCCCTTTTCCCAAAAACCCCAAACAAAAATGCCAAAAACATTCTCAATTCTCCACAAGAAACTTGAAGAACTCGAACTTCAACTCCACCATGCCCTCTCCCAAACTCCAACCTCAACTCTCTCCCAAGAAATCCAACAGAAGTTTGTTTTCATGGCCAATCTCCTCTCCGCCGAGGCCGCCTCCTGCCCGACCGAGCCTCGACATTTGAGCCACATTGCCCGCCGCCTCTCGCAACTCGAAGCCGCCTTCCGAGACTTGGGGGAGGGGGAGGACTACTTTCTCGACCATGTCGACGATTCGTCTGCTTGCTCGTGCACCGAGTCATGCCTAAACGACGAGAACGAAAACGAGGACGAGGCAAAGAGTTGTTTGGAAGGGGATGATGGAGATGGTGGGGAGTTTTATGAGTGTGTGGTGGAAGAGAAGGAAGATGAAAAAGAGAGGAGAGAAATTGTGGGAATTGGAAAGCTAATTATTTGTGGAGCCATGGCCAGTGGGTTTCTCATTGGTATGGCTTTAATGGGTGTTGCTGTTTTCATTCAGTTTTCTGGTTATCTTCAACTTCAACACAATGGAGGTTTTGTTACTCCAACTTAAAAAAAAAAAAAAACTACTTTTACTTGAATTATTTTTATTTATTTGTTATTTATATGGTACAACACTTGTTAATTAGAATTGGCTTTTTCAATTTGATTTGGTTTTTTGTTGAACAGTTTTTTAATATTATTCTGTTATTCATTTCTTAATTTTTGGGATGTTATATGTGTTTAGTGTTGGTATTGGTTATTGTTTAATAATTTGAATTATTAGTAAATCTTTTTGCAATTATACGATAAAGAATATATATATATATATATATAATAAAAAATAAAAAATAAAAGTACTGTCATTTTTAAGAATTAGTATTTTTGTCGTCGATTGCAATTTTCATATAATTTGCTTGTATTTGATAGAATTATTCATATTTTGTATAAAATTTATACAAATTTGTCTTTTAATTTACATTTACGTATAATCYAATCTTTTTTTTTTTGAACGTATCATCTAATCTTGTTTTAATAGTTTTTCCCCCTTTGCATAAATTTTGTTAATGTCAACTTTTTTTTCCCTCCATCTAATTTAGTTCTAAGATTCTTATTTTGAAATTTAAACTGCAAATTTGTATTTGTATTTTTAGTTCAAATAACATGTGAGGTTGAAGATTCGAGCTCCTCCTCCAGTTTCAACTCTCGAAAGTTTGATTTAAATTATGTCATTACTTTGAAAGTTTTATTTGATATAATTTTGTAAAAACGAAGGAGAAGTATGATTGTTATTTATAATTCAGCTTTGAAAAAAATGTTTGTCAATAATTTGGGTATAGTTTAGTAGATAAAATATCTAGATATTATCATTTTGAAAGTCGATAGTTTAATTATTTACCCAAACTAAAAAAAAGAAAAAAGAAAAAACGGAGGCAAGTACAAACATCTATTATCATCTACATAATCAATAATTTAATTCTTTACCCAAACTAAAAAAGGAGGCATGTTAAAAAATAGCATAAAAATAAATACGATAAGTAACCTTTTTTATCTTTAAATTTTGGACAACATATCTCCTCGTCTCTAAATTTCAAAATCGTACTATTGAACCCAGCAGATAATGAAAAGATTAAATTTTAGTCCAAATTTTTTCGTTAGTAATTTAACAGATAACTTACGATATGACATATTTAATAAAAATAGTTGACACGATAGCTAATAAAGTTAATATAATAATGATAAAAAGAAAGGATTATGGGCATACATGAGGCATACCTGTTGAAAAGTTGACTGCTAAGTTCTCTTTGCTCATATATTTGCATGGCCAAGTAACTTTAACCTACAAAGTTTCAAAAAAAAAAAAAAACTTATAAAGTAAATGGTAATCTTAGGCAGTTCTTGAAATACTAGTGGGATGTGATCTATTTTTCTATGATGCTTTCTTTAATTATACTGGCATGTGTAATTAAAGGATAGGATTATAGTTTTCGGATTAAATGATTGTGAAGATGATTTCTTTGATACCTATAGCAATGAATCAATAATCATCGAAAGATTTAGAAAATTTACCGAAACAACAGAGTAGTCTAATTGAACTAAATATGTTTCTCAATCTTTTTGACTTGCTCATGTGGGTGGAAACGATTGACAAAAAATAAATAACCAAATATAACATTTGGACTAAGGGTGAAGCTGGTAATTATATCTCTCCCCTGAAAAATGGTTGAAGCACGATTTTGGCTGAAAAAACGATGATTGACGAATTCTTACATATTTTATGACATTTCATAAATGTCACGAAAAATCGAAAAAAAGATTTGCAACCGCCTAACTATACAATATTTGGTGTCAGAAAACAGATAAGAATTAGTTTTTAAGGTAAGTGGTCATCATAGGGTTTGAACTTATTGTCTCTCAAATTAACTCTAACCTCYTTGGACCAAAGCCAACCCATAGGTGGCCATCATAAGTAACAAAAAAAAAGTTACAACTGGTTTCAAACTTTTTTTTTCTCTTTTTTTTTTTTTGGAAAAGAAGTCTTTATTTTCTTTCAGGATTTTAGGGTTGCAATAAGTAGATATTTGAAAACCGTTTTGTGACGGTTGAAAAATGTCATTGTTGAACTTTTCCAACAATGAAGAAGAACCTTGTCCTTACCACTAAATGATAAGAACCTCGTCCTCACCACTAAATGATTGACAACTTTATTCAAATAATATTAAAAACGTTTCATTCAATTAAAAAGATTTCTTACGAGTCCTTTGTATTTGAAAAAGTGTATGTGAAGCTTGTGTCATGAGTCCTTGGTATTTGAAGAAGCGTGAAGCTCGTGAATAGCTATGCTTAGGTTAGTTAAACATTAGTCTTTTTGGATTCTTCCGGCAACACATAAATTTGGACAATGGGCGAAAGCCCGATCCAGTAATATCGCATGAGTGAGGAAGGACAATACCACTTGTAAAGCTCGTCGAGTGTGCGATCACGACAGGACTAGAGGAAGAAGCTCCGACTAACTCCGTGTCAGCAGCCGCGACAATTGCTTCGTTGAATTATTCGGAGGATGCCTTATATTATATCAAAAAGATAGGTTGAAGGCAGTCGGGGATGTCTAGTACCTAGAATTTTCCCTTAAACAGGACCGGTCCCCACTAGAATCAAAATCCTTAGTTGGATCGCTACCATGTGGAGGTTCGATACAATACAAAACACCCCTGTTATTTGCGTTTTCCAACCATTTTTTTTTCAGCAAACATCACTTACGTTATTTTCAAGTTTCATTTATTTATATTTTATTTAGCGTTTTTGGCTCGACTTTGTGGATGCTATTATCCAGTAGCTTTATTGAAAAATTTTTACCATTCCAGTTGAATGTCTTTCGGTTTTAGGTATTATTTCAGCATATTATTTACCACGATTTTTTTAATTTCCGGCGTGAGTATATTTACATTCTTCACACAATACTAAAGTAAAATTTTATTAAATAACATGTGACGGCCTCGACATCCAAACTAAGTACCAACAATATTAAACCAGAGAGACTAACTCTATACAAGAAAATAACACACTGCAGTAAAAATTCATCTAAATCATCGAAAACAAACATTGAAAAAATTTATTAAACAACATATGATGTTTACCCAATCCAAATAACTAATCTATCAACTTGGGTTGAGGATGCCATGACTTTCTTCCCAAGCTTGGTGGTGGCGAGATCAACGATAGACTCCTCTTCATTCTTTAGGACGCGAGTTTTCACACTGCTCGAGTGTACTTTGGATAAACTCCGCTTCCTTAAAATTAGGTCCGATGGAGAATGTAGCAATAATTTGAGGGAGTTGTTGAGGAGAAAATGGATATTTTTTTGACGACTCGCGGATGAAGAAAGGGGACTGGGAGCAGCATGGTAGACGAACCACTTTCATCAATTAGATATATCCTTAGTCGTCTAACCCAGTTGTATGTAAAAGAAAAAAAGAGCTGCAAAAATATGGAAAAGCAATAATAGTAAAGAAAAAAAAAATTATGAAGCACAAAATAGTTGAGGGGAGCCAAAGGAAGATGAGGCAAAAGAAGGAGTGCTCCATTGCTTCTGGCGAAGAAGGAAGAAAGATTGTGGAGGTATGAATGTGTGAAACTCACCGTTTTAGAGGTTTGCTGTGGCCACGCGACTCCCGCCAAGCATATCAGCTAGCATAAAATGTCTCTTTTTTCTACCTTTGGTACTAAACTAAATATTCAATTTCCTAAAACTTCAGTAGCCAACCTCAGTCCCCTTTCTTCATCCGCGGAGTCGTCGATAAAATATCCATTTTCT
This sequence comes from Momordica charantia, assembly GCF_001995035.1. The sequence goes on from NW_019104490.1 coordinate 3,860,761, forward strand.
TCGCAACAACTCCCTCAAATTATTTCTACATTCTCCATTAAACCTAATTCTAAGGAAGCAGAGTTTATCCAAAGTACACCGGAGGAATCCACAAGTGTCATGGTATTTATAATGGAGTTTGGGATTGAGATTGAAATTTGAATTTTGAAGGTGTACGGTTGGACTCCACGTAGGCATTTTCCATATGAGGTTAAAGTCCATAATTAATGTKGACGGTTTGGTCTTTTGGTTGAAAGAAAGAAGAAATGAAAATTCTTTGCTGTAGAGAGAGAGAAGTGGGAGTGAATTGGGTGATAGAGGGGATGGTTTTAAAGGAAGAAGGAGATGGAGGAGAGAGGAATAAGAAAGAAAAATAAAAAGAAATTGCTTAAATTAAAATAAAGGGGAATTAGGTGGAAATTAGTTGAGGGAAGAGAAATTGAATGATTATTATGGTTTAGGTTGGAATTAAGTGTATATGTTGCATTAACGCATGAATAATTTTGTATTGGATTGTTATTTCTCGTGCAGAAATTGTGATGAGACAGTTTATAATGCGAATCTTGATTATTTGTAGGTAGGATTTGTGAATAATTTATTTCATAAGTTTTTTTTTTTAAATATCTAGTTTCGAGAAATTATATATTATGTATGATTTATCATCTATGTTGAGAATGAAAGTAGATGTGTTGTTTTGAAATGTTTTATAATTTTAGGGAAATGTTTTGAAGTTTTTGAAATCTTATTTAGAAAAAGAGATTTTAATAATGATTTGAAAAATAGAAATTTATGAAGGGTTTTGGAAACAAATAATTTTAGAAATGATTTGAAAAAGTTCAGAAAAGAAGAATAATTTCAAAACAATTTGTGAAATTGAAAGTGAAAATCCAAAGGCACCCTTACACCTACCTTCATAATACTTGTTTTATAAATAAACCAACATGTAATTATTTACTACACAGTGAATTTTAGACTTTCTTTGGTAACTTTTTCAACTCAATATTAAATATCAAATCTCTTTCTCTCTCTCCTAAAAAAAAGTATAGAAAAGAAGGAAAGATATGATCCTCTACTTCACATTCGAGCCCTCGTGTGTCGTGTCGAGAAATAAAAAAAAAATAAAAAAGAAGAAATTAAATGCTTCACCATCTACAATGACACATACAAGAGAAGAGAGGAGAAATAAAATTTTAGACTGTGTGTTCAATAACTCATGTCATGAATTGCTTGCTTATAAAGGGGAATATATGCCAAAAATTGATAACTAAAAAAACAAAAATAAATACAAATAAATAGGGTTAGTAAATGAGAAAATGAAATATTTTGCCTGCATCTACACTTTACTCAGAGACAGAGTATTCCAAAAATAGGGTTTTATTTGGTGAATTAAAGGAAGCTCTGTGAACTCATCAATTGGAGGTGTCATGAGTTCCATCCACATGTATTTCATTTTGAGTTGTGTTAGAAATATGGTATTAAATTACCGACATGAACCTAACTCAACGATAATTGACATGTATTATTTCATTCAGGGTTGGAAGTTCGATCTCTCATATCTCCAAATTATTGTACTAAAAAAAACATGGTATGAAATTTTCATGCATGTATCTATGAGTTCGGGATCGACTAATATTATCTTGCACGAAAATCGACAAAATACAAAAAAATATTGTTAATATATTATACTGTTAGGTGTAAGAATTTTTCCTAATAAGTATGGTTATAGATGCTAAAAATGATTTGTATTCAAGAATGAATGTGGTAGGTGGAGATGGATAGGTCATTATGGATAAGTGGACCACTGAGTTTTTATTATTTCCCGAGGCTGAAATACATTCTAATTTAGTTATTTTTTAAACAAATGTTTTTCTCCTTAAACATTTTTTTATAAAAATATATCTTTAATTAACACAATTTCTTAAAAGCGATTTTAATTGCTAGTTTTTGTTTGGTCGCAAACTAAGATATCAAGAATCAATTTAATCATGCTTCAAAACATCAAAATCAATTTTTATTAATAATTTAAGGATATGTTTGGGATCGGAATGATCCTGGTATGGTCAAAATTACTTTTGTCATCATCAAAATTACTTTCATTTTCCATTGATGATTTTGAAAGATTAAAAATTTGATTTTAGGAAAGTTTAAAACCATCATAAATTGATTTTTAAGGTATCAGTAATTTTAGAAAAATCAATTATATTTAAATAATTTTTTTTTTCAAAATCACTCACTGTACCATCACTCGAGCGTTACTTTTATGTGGAAGTCTTTAATCTTCTAGAAACATTATGACGCCTCATTTATTAGCTAAACCTACAATTACACAACGATATAAAATCCATTTATAGTTCAATTGATTTAGATACTCAGTCAAGAGGTCGTGAGTTTGCCAACTTGTTTTTGTACTTGAAGAAAACCGGCTAATATTCTACCTAATAAAGTATTCCTCCCTCTTTACTGTAGTCTATAATGAGAGCTAAATTTTAATATTTTTCTTCAAATTTTAATTAATAAAGATTTGTTAAAAAATACTTGTTTAAATAAGTTTGATAATTATAGTTAAAAAATGAGCGTAAATATGTTATGAAAATAAATAATTTTGATTATTTTTTATATTTCAACACAATTTCTATCCATTAAAAAAGATAAATTTGTAGGGTAAATATATTAAATAGTTTCTAATGTTTTAAAATTTTCACCATTTTTTTTTCAAAGGAATAAATTGTCCTTAATCTTTTAAAACACTCAATTTTACCTTTGGGCCAGGTTTCCTCCAAGAGAATGGGAATAAGAAACGTTGAATTAAAATTTTCATTTCCTTAATCTTTCATACAGGAATCAATTTCGGCAATACTTTAAAAAAATGGAATATTCTATATTTTCTTGTATGGTCAAAGAAGAAGAGAAAACTAATTAACAAGATTGTATAAAACTAACATTAAAAAAAAAAAAAATGGTTGCCTCCCCCTTGTGCAATTTTCCCTAAACAACAAAAATAAAGTCTGTGTTGAAATACAAAATTGGTTTGGTTGGGATCAAAGTCAATATCAATACGAGCTTAGCTCGATGTTAATTGGCACCTACCTCCGACCAAGAGGTTGTGAGTTCGAATTCTCCATCGTATTTGCTGTATTAAAAAAATGGTTATTCTTAAGTATTGTAGATATTGCTTTTATTTCATTAGTAAAAGCTTTGATTATCGTAGATGTTGCTTTTATTTCACTAGAAAAGCCGTCTACACAACCTCACCTCCAATTCTTAGCATATTTCTTGCCTAATTTTAGTTTAATTTCTAGTCCTTTCTACATCAACCTTTTTATCAATGAAAATTTTCAAGAAAATGTAATTTGTCTTTTCCATAATTCAGAGGAGAACAATAGAATCTCTACTACGTTGTTGGAGTCTATGGTAGATCTTGAGAATTTTGTCAGTATATTTTTCTAAATTTTGTCTGCTCTGATTTTCTTCATCGACTTTGGGATTGTTACAACCAAAATGTACGAGATTGAACACACGACCTATAGATCGCAAAGATGGATATATAACCGCTCWCCAAATTGAAAACATTATTCAAAACAGGTATAACTCGTTCATTCAAACATAGGAGTTTTTTTTTTATTTTTTTTTTATAAAAGCTAGATACATGTTGTCTCTCGACCTAATGGATGGCAAAAGAATTTTTAACGTATTATTTTTGGAATAAAATTGAACGTTAGAATATTTTAAAATTATTAATATTATTTTAAAAAAAAGTTAAAGTGACATGTTTGGTCCTTAAATTGAAATTTAATTTTTAATTGATCTGTGAGGCTTGGGTTTAGTTTCTAATTAATCATTGAGTTCAGTTGACTCTTAATTGACCTAACAAAATGATGATGTGGTAATTAACGAAGAGATCTCTCAAATGACTTAATACTCTGTTGGTTGTTAAAAAACTTGTTAATTCTCTTGGTAAATTACAACCTAGTCAATTTGAATTATAAATCGGAGATGAGCATAGAGGAAGGATTATGCTGTTGTTGAAAGAGTGCACGAGAAGAATAATATATTAGTTACCACATCATCCTTCCCAAACAAGTCGATTGAGCAATTTGCTTATGTGATGAGGTGACGGGTTAGATCAACTAACGGTCCACTAACCTCAGAGATCATTTGGGAAACCAAATTCAAACCTCAAGAACCAATTAAAAACTAAATTCAAACTCTGGAAACCAAACATGTCACTTTTGAAACTTGAAAGGTCAAATTTAAATAATGACTTTTTAAACTAAATGGCCATTGAAAACAAGTTCAAACCTCAGGGACCAAAAAGTATATCTTGCTCGTGAATCGATAACTTCATATACTTGATGGACAATGCACCAATTAGAGGCTAAGCATCTCGTTGTACATATAAAATAATCAACAAGGAATTTAAAGAAGATGCCATGGCATTGAAGTATCAAAACTTGAACATTCTTGTCCGATACTATTGGTAGATATATGACTTAGACTAGGATGGATACAACAGCTCTATCACTATCCGTTTCATTCACTTAATTTTACATAGTAAAAAACAAAAAAGTCTAAAAAGCTGAGAATTAAACCATCACCGTACATGATTTTTTGATCTCCTCCAATAAATAAGCAACTTCATTGTGATTATAATTGGAATCACAAGAAACTTGTTCCCAGAGAGAGGTCATTTAAGTTGGAGAGAATCTGCGAACGAGTAGTCCCAATTTGGTGAGCAATTTCAAGCTGCTCCTCCAACGGTAGCATTTCATAGCTGCAAAATACAAGCAAGCAAGAACAAAAGCCCATATTAAAATTTCAATTTCTCTTGGGAGTTCAATCATATAAGTCTCCACTTTAAGCAGTACAGATAATTAATATTCACAACTAATATTAAACCTAGTCCTTATAGCTCTCTGTCTTGAGCAATGGAACATATTGAGGCAATTAGAAAACTTTGGAACAAAACTTACTGGCACAGTAATTCACAATCAACTATGCTGTCTGGGCCACGTCGATGAACCTTTCCATTTGAATGAAACTGGCGAAAAGACCTTGGATTTAAACCACCAACATGTGGAACGGCATCAACAAGCTTTTTCTGTAATGACTGCAATCTACGAAATGTTAGTTCATCAACTGGTGCAATACAACCAATACTTCCATCAAGGGTGCCGAATAACAAAGCGAAGCGATTGGTCTTGTCTGAAACTGTAGTACTTGTTCGGTCTGAAGTGGTAGACAACATCTGTAACCGTAGAAACTTTGTCACATGAGCACCCACATGAAATTCAGCTCTTGATAGAAGCTTCTGCCCTTTCCAACTCTCAGTCGACTTTGGTGCATAATAAAATATCTGTTGTGGCACATACAAAATATTCCGGTAAATAAGCTATTTGACATATCTCATGGATCCCACACCATCATAATATTCGCTTAGGAACAGGAGACAAGATTAAAAAAGAATGTTACTTTATTGTAAAGGTTAGTTTACGCATTGGAAAAAAAGGCAGTGTAAAATTCAAATAAGGTGCTTACCTGAATATTCTTTTGATCATCAGAGACGGTAAGACTAAGAGTACTTCCATCAATCAGAAATTCTGTTGCATAGCAATCAAGGGAACCAAAATCCTTCGCCAACAAGCTAAGTTGAGCTCCTTGTTCTTTCCAACTTAGAAAATAAATGCTCTTGTGTATATCACCAAGAAGTATGAAATTCTTGACCTGCAGCAGTGGCCACATCATATACATACACTAAGAAGAGAAAGGCTTGAGGTATAGAAAATGTAAAACTCCGGAACTTCAGATAGTTAAAATGCAGCTCTTCATCCATTTGGATTATAAAATTTAAATATTATCTGGATTTATCTTTCCTTTTTCTGCACCTCCATTTATAATTTAAGAGAGACTACCAAAAATAACTTCCAATGAATAAAATCTTTGCAAGATAGCTCAACTTTTTTGGAAGTAGTAACGGAAGATTGTAAAGACAAGATCCAAAGCTCAAGTCTGTGTGTCACAAATTTCTTCCGCATTCAAAAACTTAAAAACATTGCTTGTATTATCATTAGAAATAAATTTGAACATTGATAGAAAAACTAAAGGTCATCTGCCTAGGTTTAACATCTAAGTATCATATATAAGAGAACATTGATGAGAAAGTAGAACGTACAATGTTCAAGCTCACAACATATAAGGGTGGAACGTCATAGAACGCGATACCATTCAACTCTGCACCAGTCCACTTGTGTAAAATTATTTTAGGACCAGAAGCTATCAATAGATGACCTTGCAGAGAGGCTAAAGCAGAAATAGCACCCTTCAACTCTTTCGAGTAAACCTCTGAAACCTGAAAAGGAACGAGAACAAAAGATTGAAATATGGATGAGCAAACACTGATTTTTTTCCTTTTCTTTTTTTTAGAAGTTGCAACGTGCAAGTCTTTAGATAAGTGACCCTCAGAACTTTCTTTTTCTACACTAGCCAACAGAAAAGGAGAAAAAAGATTAATGATTCATGTAGTAAGCCATAGATAACAATAAGATTAAAGAAAGTTCAGGAGACATTCATAAATATACCAAGGTCTGCGAATTATCAATATCCTTTCCAACAGAAAATAAAAGCACTCTTCCTCTTGCAGCAACATCCTCCCCTTGCACGTATGCAGTTCCAACTGCTAAAAGTGTTTCATTCTCCTTTGTGGTTGTGTTCTACAAAGAAATTATCAAACGTGAAACTTTTTTATAAAACCAAAACACTGAGGTAGAAAGTTACAGAAACCAATTTATTGATTTAAGGTAAAGGTACATACTGAGGGATATTCAAAAGCTCCCTAACAGTTCACCTGAGTACAAGGTAGACAAAAATGCACCTCTCACCCAAATCTATCTTCCCTCTATATGCCGGAAGAATTCACATGTAAACCTCAATAATTAACTAAGAATCTTGGGCCCCATACGTTAAGTAGACCCTCCTGCACTCTCTTACGCTAATACACTTTCGTAACCCAACGTCTATCATAAAGCTACTTCAAGAAGCAAAGTACTCTTCAAATTTTCCTTTCCTAAATTGCCCATATTTATGATAATGGTTATATTATCTTTATTCTCAGTCTTTCTTGTCTATAATGGTCATCTCCTATACCACAGGAGCTTCTATTACCTTCCTAAGAAATATAATATTCTTTTGTTTATCGTTAACTTGGTATCCTCATCACAAAGACCCTAGCCACCATTGGAATCCTAGCTGCCACAAAAATCCTAGCCACCATATTATTCTTTTTTAGAAAAGAAAACAAACTTTTCATTAATAATTGAAAATATACTATCTTAGCCACCATGTTTTACTAGTGCAACCTAATTTAACTGTCTTTTAGCACAGTGTACTTCCAAGTATATATTGGAAGCAAGATCTAAATTGGAAACCAGCAATTATGGAGATAAACTCTATGTGAAATATATTTGGAAAATATCAGACTTACGAAAGGTAAGTGTAGAGACTAAGGTTGGAGATAATCCAATGTTATGTATTCTCATTATTAAAGTCTATATATACACACAAATATACAAGGTTGACCTAATCCTATAAGGAGAAGGTAAAGGACAAATTAATATTAATACAAGAATATAAAATATACTAATATATACTCTAACACTCCCCCTCAAGTTGGTGCATATATGTTAATCATGCCCAACTTGTTAGACAAATAATCTATTTGTGCTCCATTCAACTTGTGTTCTGTGATTTTTGATATCATTGGGATCACCTCAAAAGTTACGATTGATTTCTTCTCAGCCATAACAAACAAACTAACTTATTTGAACAAAACGACAGAATCAGACCAAACCAAATCTGAAGGTGAAAAGGGAAATCGAACCAAACCAATTGAATTGAAACAAATGAACCGAACCAAAACCGGTATAATCAACCAAACCGAACCGGAATGTGACGAACCAGACCGAACCGAACTTGAACCGGATGAACCAAACCACTTGAAACCAAACCGGTTGAACTGGACCGCTTGAATCAGATCAGGTGTTTTCTGAAACCAGAAACCCTAACTGCTACCCCACGACAACCAGAGGGGCGAAGGCGATTGGCGGTGATGGAAGCGCACGGCGACTGGCGGCGACAAAGGTGCAAAGGATGGCGAGCGAAACCCACGAATAGCAATTGGAAAACAGCAGCGGCGGCGGCGGTCGACGGTGGTCGGTGGCGGCAGCGTCGGTAGTAGTGAGTTGAGTTGGATAGCAATGAACAAAACCCTAAGGGACAAAAC
>NW_019104490.1:3869905-3908153 GCF_001995035.1 Momordica charantia
AAAAAAAAAAAAAGTTATATCTGTCTCCTCTTTTTGTTTTTAATTTAAATTTTCTCTTTCACCAACTTGACATGACCAATGCTTTTCTCAATGGCGATCTTGAAGAAGAGGTTTTAATGAGTCTATGGAACATGACTTGACTCTCATTATCATTTCATATTCTACAGTTACATATATATAGTTACATATATATACGTAAACATGGCTGTCCATAATCATTGTCATAATTAAATTACATGGACAAAAGTTTAATAAACTCATGAACCTGAGACATTGTCATTCATTTAAAATGTAACATACATGTTATAATGACAATTAATACACATGAGCTACCATATCTTTTCTTTATTTGTAGATGATCTTTTTCCAATATAAAAGAGGTATAACATTCTTTTTCATTCATCTTCAACTATTATCAACGCATCACACCTATCCTTAGATCTCCATAGGAAAGAGCTAGAAATTTGTGGTATAAAGGATCACTAGGAATAACTAAAAAGGGAAGGAAAAAAAAGAAAGAGAACTAACCAACAGTGTAACAACGCGAATGGTAAGAGCATTTTCAGAACTCTGCATAGCAATTGTAGCCCTAGTCTGCCAAGGGCCACCAGATTTTTCAGGTTCCAAAATCCGAATCTCAAACTCTTCCACAGAGTAAGTTTGCTGCAGCTCATCAGCACTCAAGTTATGATTCTCAACTTGACCAACATCTTGATCAACCATTGATGAAAGCACTTGATTCAATGGCTTATGAACCTGCAGAAGATATGCCGCATCACTGTTACAGCGTAAGTTTGCTCTTCGACGCGGAAAATATAAAGTAACTAAATTAAGCTCCACAGTTTGCAACTCATTAGTTGAGAAATGTAATTGGCAGGGGTAAGGGTAACGTTCATAGTATTGAAAAGGAAAATTCTCTATTTTCCCAAATGATGAGTTGTTCACTTAAAGGAAGAATCACAACATGAACAGAGAACGAAAAACACATTCCAGCTACCAGAATTCCTAATTCACAACTAATACAAACAGGAATAAGAAATATGAAGAAGCAAAAAGAAGATAATCAAAAGATGTACCCATGTAAGAATTAATATTTGAATAAAATGGCAACAAATCTGCTTTCTTCTCCATCACTACCCTCAAGCAGATGTGTAATATTAGGCATCCTTGCCATTCTCATAATCTTATAAAGAAGTTTGCATATGGTACACAGTGAGGATACAAATTACTTTCACCTATACTTGCTCCGTTGTTTATATAAATAAAAATTTCTTCTGTCGATATGATTTTCTCGATCATGTTTGAACTGAGTTCTATGCATGTACAAAATTCTCATAATCAATTTGATATTTATTTTCTTTAACAAGATATGAACTTCTATGAAAAGATAATACAAACGTTCAAAGAATACAAACTCCCAAAGGGAGTGAAAGAAAGAAATGTAAAGCTAATAAAGAATTTATCTCTCTAGTTTCCTCCTCCCTTATATTTCTTCTAGTAGCACACTTCCAAGAATGACATACCCAATCCCAACAATCAGACACCAACCCTTTCTAATTAAGAACCACACAATAAAGGCTAGGAAATTGACTGTGCAATGCTAGCCCCAACCCACATATCATCCAAAAAACTGTCCTTTTACCATTGCCTAATTCAGTGATTTAAAAAGCTCGAGACGCACTAAGACCTCTGGAGCTTAAGCGCAAGGCGCAAAAAGAAGTGCAGGCTTTTTTTTTCGCTAGGCGCACTATATATAAAACATATAAAAGTCAAATAAGATTAAAAGCCATAATAAGTCTTAGCATAAAGAGTCAATGCTCCACAAAAACATGATTTAAAGGGCGTGAGACGTTGGGAGGGAAAAGAATCGGTAAAAAATTTGAATGTTATTGTTAAGATACTTTCCAAAAAAAACAAATAAAATCTTCTGTTATAACAAAATTTTTTTTTTTTTAATAAGAAACCAAACTTTTCATTGAGAATAATGAAAACAAAACGGATGTACATGGGCACACAAAAACAAAGCCCTAAAGAGGGAAGCCAAACTAAAGAAAGGACCTACAATCCAAAAGAATATGACCTAACTGATAGTTACAAAACAATTTCGAAACAGACCCCATAAAGAAACATTAAACCTTATGAGGTCCCAAACAAACTCCCACCCTCTTTTCCACCCCCTGAAAATTCTATTGTTTCTCTCCAACCAAATCCCCCACATGATCCCAAAGAAACCCGCCTGCCAAAGGAAACTCCCTTTCTCACAGAAAGGAGAGGACATAAGCACCTCCTCCACCATCGATCCCCACTCTCTGTGACGAGCCCAAGAAATACCAACCAACTCAGAGAACCGACCCCAAATTCTCTAGGAATACTGGCACTGCCATAAGATATGATCAAGATCCTCAGAATCCTGCTTACAAAGAACACACCAATGCGGCCCCAAGCAAGCGGCCGAGCTCTTTTGAATACGATCCATGGTGTTGACTTTCTCGAGTAAGACCTGTCACAAGAAAAATTTTATCTTCTTCGGGATCCTCACTTTCCACAATGCGGTAAACGTTCGGGTTACCGAGGGAAGAGAAGGGGAACATAAAAGGTTGAAGAAAGAACTGGACGAGAAGCCCCTAGAAGGGTTAGGGGACCAAACACAACAATCCCTTCTATCACAAAAGAGGGAATAATCAGAGAGCAAAAGGATCAACTTCGACACTTCCAGCGCTTCCCTATCTGTCAAAGACCGAGTGAGACTCAAGGACAAGGACAACCCATCCCCCCCATTCTCCAACACCGAGGCCACCGAATGCAATCTCTTATCTGATAAGTGATAAATACGAGGAAACAAAGAACAAAGAGGCTTTTCACCCACCCAGATATCTTCCCAAAAATAGGTGTCATGACCATCCCCCACAGTACAGGCTAGGAATTGAGAGAAAAAGGTAAAACCAGCAGAAATAGCCTTCCAAGGATTACTCGTGCAAGCTTTGAGCCTTCCGCCAGCCACCCACTTGAAAAGCCATGAAGCTCGCGCTTCATGGACTTCACCACTTCAGATGAGGCGCGCGCTTTCTGCGCGCCTCATGAAGAATGCTTCGCCTATTCAAGGCGAGGTGCAGATGTTGCACCCACCGCCTAGGCGCACTTTTTAAATCACTGGCCTAATTAAATTAAAAAAAATACTTCTCACACGACTCCACAACTTAGAGATAGTACCCATGAACTTCGACAACCTCCATTTTTACACTCTCTAGTTTGCCAACCAAGAACCTCTTCCCCATACACACCAGTTCATAGCTCAAATTGGTGCTGAAGCCAAATTCCGATCACTAGCTCACGAGATTTGTGAAAGAATTTGATTAAATTGCCTTCTTGCTGAGCTCAAAGTCAAGATGGAAGGTGCCATAGAGTTATTATGTGGTAATCAATCTAGCTAGATATTCAACACATCGTTGATATATTGAAGCGTGTCAAGATAGACTATCACTTCATCAGTGAGAAGATTGACACCAACACTTTTGTATCAAAACAAAAATGAAGATAATGAAAGGAAATTGGACTCTCAGCTCCAACTTTGTACACAATGTCATCCACAATATACAAGAAGTCACAGTTGAAGTGTGAGCACTGGAAGTAAAAGAAGCTGAAAGAAAGAAAATATAGTACTCACAGGTACTGAAATTATAACTGGGTATAGATTCTTCTCGTGGAAGTAGGTGACCTGGTGTGGAGTTCCTTTCAATGGAACCTGAACAGACGTTAAATAATTTGTACCAGCAAAAGTTAATAAACGGCAAACTGATTGAAATAAAAATAAAATAAGAAAAGGGAGGGGAAAACATACTTTTTGTACCGGCCAGTAATTATCATAGCTTGATGTAGATGGAAGTTGGCAAATCTTCAAAACACCCTAGAGCATGAAAACCAATCAAATGCTAATAATCATAACACAATAACTGCAGGGGGAAGGGGGCAGAATCACAGCAGAAAACTATTAAGAATTTCTAACCTGTGACGTGACATATATAAGTCCATGGTTACAGTTCACATTATGTAGCACTGTAAAGGCAACTATGGGTCCATCACATAGCTGGCAAAGGGAAAGAGGATCTCAATGAGGAAACCATTCATTAATTTTTTATTTCCATAAAGAAAATCCACATCAAAAGAGAAGGAAAAGAAAAGTATAGTTCAAATTTCTCTTAAGAAACATTGCTAACTAAAATTATAAGACTAAGAATTAAATAATATGCCAACTCTATTAATAAAATATATTCTTACCTAACAAACATTTTTGTATTTCATACAATTAGATTATTCACATATGATATTCTATTTCTAACCAGGACTAATTGCACAAACCACCCCTTAACTATAATGGTTGTTCCAATTGAACACACACACTTTAAATTGGAAAAAGTAAACCCTTGAACTTCATTTGATGTTAAAATTGACATCTTTTATCAGAACCATTAAATTTTCCATCAAAGGGCCTAACATAAAGTGAAATGGCAGTTAAGATTTTTTTAATTATTTTTAAGATGATGTAGCACTTTATGGGAAATTATTTTTACTAAACTATTTTCCGATTCATCACTTATTCTTCAACAAACATTCAAAAACAAGATTCATTTTTCCTGTTCACTTTCTTCAATATAAAGTCCCTTCTGGGACATCTGATAAGATTGGAACAACACTTTCTTCAATTTAAACAAAAATTAAATTAACTAAACAAAACAACTTTTTCTTCTGTCCTTCCTTCTTTCCAGAACCAAAACCCACACCTAAGCACAGATGAAACTCGCCCCCACACCTAGGTGAACTCACCCTAGATTTGCAAATGATTGTTCCTCATCTGGTGCAACTTTGAGTTCAAATTCAGGTTTTGAAAGGATAATAATATTCTCTGATAGTTTGCAGACCTGAGTTGTCGACCCACATTTGGACTTGCCCCAGATTTGAAAATGATTCTTCTTCATCTAGACGTAGTGCGGTTTGGCCTCACACTTCTCTTTTTCCTTTTCTTTTCAACACACACGTGCAGAAAAATGTAGCACAAGCGAATTATTCTATTCGTGTACCACATTCATTCTCTCCTGTGAGACTCCTGTTTCTAGATTGATTAAACCACTTTCTTTAGGAGGAAGTTGAGAGGTGCTCGATTGTGAAATAAAACAAGTATGTGAGGCTTAAGGTAGGCCACACAGAGTTTGTCAACTTGCTAAACTACGAACGTAAAAAAGAAAAAAGAAAGGACCATCCTAACTATGCACGGGTTAGTGAGTAGGTTTGCACCCAACATTTTTTTAAAATAATAAATAGAGAGATAAAAAAGGGAAAAAGTAAGAAGGAACAGAAGAGTTGGGAAGCACATACTTTGAGTGGGAGAACTTCAAAGAAAGTAAGGATGAAATCTGATGAAGTGGATGTGAAAGGAGGTAATCCATGTTTATTTATACATGCCCGCATGCATGAAGAGAGAAACACATGCCATGTGTAAAATGAAAAGTGTTCAGGAGATATTATCTTCTCCTTATATTACAACATGGAGGTGGGTAATTTTTCTATCTAAGATGGTGAAATATCAATTTTAGAAGATGGTAAAATAAAAATTTTAGAATATGTCCAACAACTTAGTAAGAAGTAGGGAGCCACTATAACACGTGAAATATTTCTTTAACAACAATCCATTGGAGTCCAGCCTAGAACAATGAGGTGAATTGTAGCCATCCAAACGAAGTGGGCCAAGACTGGCCCTTAGGGCAACCAAGTCGGTCCTAGCCAACTAGGTGAAGTCGTGATGCCATAATAGGACCAAGTGAGCCCGCCATTAGTAGCTTATCTCAGCAAGTTGAAACACAGCCAGAGGCCACTTAGAGAGGCCCTGAATCCAGCGCGAGGCTCGAGTTAGCTCATCAATCAAGTGAGATGACCAATTTCATGTCAACCATCTTACCACAATTACCTACCTACACCATAGCCACCTCACTAAGCTATTCACAATACACGATTGAGCAACCTACAATAATGACACGCTAACTTCATCTCCTATATAAAGGGGACAAAGAAGAAATATGGGTGAAGGCCCTTTTACCATACTGAAACTCTAATAATTTTAGACTCTTAAGTGACTTATGCATCAAAATGGGTTTGGGCCGTTTGGCAAGACACCACTGGCACTTTTTTTTTAATGTCATCCTCCATTGCACTATGCATGTCAGCCCCAAACGTTGCCACCTCACCTCCAACCTGGTTGACTAGCTAGTCGTTCGTCCAAAATCACACAGCAATAAGAATTAGATCTCACAAAGCTAACCTAAGCCCATACCCTCCTTATTCCCGTCTGCATTCAATTTTTTTTCCTCAGCAAAAAAAAACAAAATTTCAACCCCTTCTATCGTCAAACAAGAATTTTTAATTTTATTTTATATTCAATGTAAGTCAATACTACAATTTATATTGAAAAGAACGAGGGTTAACATCTAACAATTTCCCTTGACTAGTCTTTTAAATACAGAATCACGACAAAACAAGAATACAGTAGTCTTGAAGGCAGCCAGTTTAATGAGAACAAATCCAAAAATATGAACTATTTTCCAATACTACAATTTATGCCACTGGTTTTCCTTCACCTGAATGATTAATTAAAGCAAAACTAACGAGTGACATTTCAGAACAATATTATAACAAAAAGAATCAATACTTTATGATGTCTAAACCTCGTCCACAATTCGAAATAGATTAGACAACTAACTACCTGAGGGTGAACTCGAAGCCGTTCTCTAAACACCATAAACCAAGAAGGCCTTGATCCGCAGAGAAACAATCCCTGATAACCAGAAATATTCTTGAAAATAGATAATCTGCGAGACAAGATTCCATTTGGCATATCATCCCTTCCTTGGATGTCCAAGGGGACACGGAGAAATCTCAAATTTCTTAACCTAGAAGCACTTATATTGCTCGAGCTAACAGAATTTTCCATAGATACCGAAGCATCATTTTTAGAGGCATTGTCTGTACTTTCAAATAAATAAGCATGATAACAAAGGATTGTCCCATCTGTCAATATTCCGAACAAATATGGCCGGCTATGCTGTCCTGACCACCTCTGCATGGCTACCTCGATAACCTTCATATTTTGTGTAGTCTCATTCCTACCATGGTTATTCAATTCTTGACAATTTCCATCCATCTTCTCAGAATTTTTCTGTGAGTCGGGTATTTGAAAATCAACCAAGTGTGATTTTCCAGATACAAATTTATCAACATAAAATACGCTAATGAAATTAGGCACGTCAAATATTTCAAGGTCCCCACTTTCGTAACAAGCAACACAATATATGTCACCTTGATCTTGGAGTGAGCCATCAGTACCCTCAATGGTCTCACCAACTCCTGTGGAAAGCCATGCATCTGTACTTGTCATCCGAAGCCAAGGCTCAACGCCCTTATCATGATAAAGAGTGCAGCAAGATACACATTTCTTGGAGCTCCCAAAGGCAGCTGGTGTAGATACAGAAACAGAGCAAGAAGAAGGATCTGTGACAGAGAAAACATGTGAAATATTGCCATGCAACAAACCTTTTTTTTTTCTCTAATAAGAAACAAATTATTATTGACATATGAAAATGACAGAAGTTCAAGGTTGAAAACTCCTAAATAAATGAAAGAAAATAGAGAAAACAAATGATACAAACAAAACAAAATCTCAACAAAGAGAATACAATCTTATATAATAATGAAAAGCTCTAGGCAATGATTTTTTATTAAATTCTTGATTGATAACTTGTTTTTTTAATGCCCCCAACCCACGAACATTCCACGGTAGTATCTTACAGTATTTTGATCAATCAAGAATTTCATAAAAAATCATTGCCTAGATGTTTTCTTTCAAGAAACAAAGTTGAGACAGCTTGATAGGAGGCTTATTAAATGATTAAATCTATTTAGAGCTCCAGATACATTGGTTTGGCTGAGGTCAATTCTTTTGGCAAATCAAGAGGACGTGCAACAAACAATTTTAAACATAATTAACAGTAGTGAATAGAACACTGAATCATATGATAAACAATGGTGAATAGAACAATAAGGTTCTCTTAGTCCTGATTCAAATGATAAACAACATCAAACATCTTATTTAACACGCAAATTGTAACCTAAGAAGCACAGACATGTGACATGAACATGGCACCATGACCATTTATAAAAAACCTTAGGACACTGGTTCCAACTATCATTGGTTGGGGTTGAGTTTCACACAAAATCTGAGAAGCACCACCATGAAGTTGGCAATCATGTTTATTATCATGTATATCTTATCAAGAGATGCTTTGTCGAGTGAGACCTAGCACCACTAAGTAGGTAACAACTATCATCTGTTAGGGTTCAGCCTTGTGAAAAACAAATCTAGCATCACCATAGAATCTAAATCATGTTTCTTTTTTGTTTTTCCGATTCATGAGTGTTCAAACCAGTTTGCACACACCACGACAAATCTCATAAGACAATTATTTGACTCTATTATATTTGGGTGTTAAGGAAATTCGTATAATATTAAATCATATGTAGGTGACTGCCACATATTGTGTTGCAGATGTCCCTTCTAAGAATTTCATTCAAAGACTATCTTGGCCAAAATCTCTCATGGACCAAGTTCCTCTTTCCTAACGTTTTCCTTTTGTAAATATACATATTTTATTTATTTCCTTCCTTGTAAGTTCTTTACCATTACTTTCAAGTTCCGTTTTTTTTCAATATCATCTTTCTAACCTAACTACCTCATCTTTCATAAGTTACATAAGATCAACATAAGATCTCTAACCCTTTGTTGGAGATTGCCTAAGCATAACTACCTCATCATTTTCTTGGAGCTCAAGTACGCGATTGTACAATCTATAGAACAAATCCTCTTAGTTGTAACTACCTCACCATTTTCGAAGTATTGAAATTGGAGGCTTTGATACCAATTTGTTGCAAGAAATTTTATAGCCAATATCTTCTATTCTACGACAAGCTCCATTTCATAGAACAGGCTGTGAAAAATCCATTACTTAACAAAGAGTAGGATTTAGTAGAACAAAAAAGTATCCTAGCAACTAACATAACTTAATATTATTAATACAATACACTATCTAATATGATAACTTGATATTTCCACTTCATAATTTGAGGGTCCTTCAACGTACCTCCAACAAGTAATCGAATACTCCCATCCGTCATAGTCAGTAAGACATATGGATCAGTAATAGATGCAGACAACACAGTACAACTTTCAGAACCAGTACCAGACTCATTGCTTGTGACTACCAAGTTCAAATCTTGAGTCATAAAAGAACCATCCAAAATTCGTGCACCACTTTCATAGACCTGGATAACTCGACGCCTGAAGAGGTAAACAGGTGGTTAAAACATGCAAAATAATCTTACCATTCAAAGAAACTTTACCCAGCAACAATAATGAAATAAAGAGAAACAGAGAATGGACTAAAAAATAAGCCTTTATCCTCAATAAAAAATGTAACCTCATGGACACAAAATGCATTCACACACTTACAACACATAATATAAAAAGCCTGGACATGGATACAGGACAAGGATGCAACATGATATGGACACAGCATCACATCAGGGACATGTTTTTATACTTTTGTATCGATTGATTTTCTTTCTTTTTTTAGTTCATCTACATGTGAGAATAGGGATTCAAACCTCCAACCTTTTAGTCATAGACATATGTCCTAACCAATTGAGTTATACTCGTTGTCGGTCAAACTTTAAAATAAATTAATCGTGAAAATTGAACATAACAAAATGAAATATGTTTAAATATAAAAATCTGAGGCAATGCTTTCCTATACGTGTTGTGACCAGTGTTTTAAAAGTTTGAGGCGTAAGCTTGAGGCGCGCCTTGAGGTGAGGAGGACTTGAAGTGCCTCAAGGCTTACGCCTCTAAAGATGTTGCTTACGCCTCCGAGGCTTGAAAGACATAAGCCTCAACCTCCGGGGCAATTATACTAAAAAACACAATTGATGCGATGGCTTTTGGCAGTATTTGGCTTATTTAATGCCAACTATCTATTCCTTTATTTATTACTTGCTTATTGAAATGTTCTACGGTGGTAGCAAGCAAGCAACTTTTTTTTTTTTTGGTTCTAGCTTTTCTTTTTTTCATATATGTGACGCCACTGCCTGCTAACCCAACCTTATTTCTACTGTTATATGGTCTTACAAAAATTTCAGCGAATATTACACCAAAATATTCTACAAATTTTCTAATTTGGTTAGTATTGTTTTCCGTTCTAACTTCTAATAAAAATAATTGACGCGTTCTTTCAAATTTTTCCTTTCTCCATATTTTTCCTTTTTGTTTTTTAATATTTTTCAGTATTCTTTTTTACTTTCCTAAATTTTTAGCATTAATTTTTAGTTCTAATAAACAAAATGATGTATTTCATACTTATATATGAGCACTAACATATTATTAATAATACAATGTTCTACATTCTTGTGATTTTTATACTTTTTTCCTATTTGAAATGAGGCTTACGCCTCGCCTCTTCGTGAGGAAAAGCCTTGAAGCCGCCTTAAGCTTTTTAAAAGCTTGGTTGTGACTCCAGCTCTTCAAATGGGTTTGTTGTTCGAATACGACGGTTTCTCTTCTGTTTTACCTTTTTGTTCTTTTTTTTTTTTGTACCTACGTAGATTGGTTGGGATTTGAAGGTTGGGTAAAGTGTTTTTAGGGCTAGGTTTTTTTCCACACAGATTGGATTTCTTTTTTTAAAACAAATCTCCATGTCCAAAACGTGCCCTACACGTGTCCGAAATTCAAAAAAATAAATAAAATTTGGACAACTTTATTTTCATGTTAGACACGTGTCTGAAGCATGTCCGACATGTGTTTAACACGAACACTTAAGAAGCAAAGAGACGAACACATGACACACATATGCCACGACATGGATAGAGTGACATGCTAATTTCTAAAAATGTAGGACACGGACACATGATACAAACACGGCACGAACAGGGTGACGTAGCAATTTCTAAAAATGTAGGACAACGGATACATCAGGGACATTCTTTTAAATTGTTTTAGATAATATATATTTATCATATTGACATAGTAATACTTCTAGATAAAAAGTAACCATATAAATTGAACATAGTAAAACAAAAATGTGCTTCATTAATACATAAATGACAATAGTACAAAATCTGCAAGGGACACTTAAAAAGATATTAAATAAACATTATCTATAACTAATATAGATAAAGTAAATATATACTTTTATTTTAACAAGAAACGAACTTCTCATTGAAATAATGAAAAGGAACAATAATGTTCAAAGATACAAACTCTCGAAAAAGTGAAAGAAAGAAAACAGAAAATAAAACACATAATCTTAACAAGATATAGTGAAACCTTCCAATTAAAACACATCAAACTAGGAGAGTAATTCCTAAAGGTAGATGATAAATAACACCAATGAGAAGCTTTAAACCTAGGTAGACCGAAGCGGACTCCCAGTGGCTGCTTTTTTCCTTCAAAAACTCTGAGATTTCTTTCAAACCAAAGCTCGTAGAGAACAGCTTTTATAGCGTTTAGCCATAGAAGATTAGATTTAGGACTTAGAGATAGTCCTAACAGTAGTTGATGGACATTCCCTGCTACTGTGTTGCCAAACACCCAGGACATGTTAAACTCCTCGAACAAACGTTCCCAGCAACGCCAAGCATAGGGACAAAGGAAGAATATGTGGATTGAGCATTCCTCATTGGCATAGGGACAAAGGAAGAATATGTGGATTGAGCATTCCTCATTGGCTTGGCAGAGAGGACAGTATACTTGACTTTTAAAACATGAAAATATTAAACAAACTATGCCTAAAAATTAGAACAGGCTTTAAATAATGTCATTTGTTAGTGGTGAAAGAAAATACTGTCAACTTGACGAAGACTTATATTTATTTGAAGAGAAAGGTTGTCATCAATCAGTCATGGATGAGAGATACTGCATGCAACATGAAGTCTGTGCTTCTGACGTTTCTCTATCTCCTCCACTTCTATCTCTTCTTCTCATTCTCCGTATTCTTTTTCTTTTTTCTCCTCAATCGTCTGACACTACTAATTCTTCTTCCATGTATCATTATTTTTCACTTTTCTTATATTTATTCTATTTCTTCCCCTTTGTCTCTTCTTCTCATTCTTTTTTCTTTTCCTAATCCTCCAACTTTTCTTAATCTTCTTCTTCACATTATTATTTCTCTTTCGAACTTTTCCATTTCTCATGTTAACAGGATTCTTCTCCTCATTATGATTTTTCTCTTTAATATATTTCCATTTTTCATGTTAATAGGGTTGTCCCCCCTGTCTCTTCTTCTTCTCATTCATCTAGCGTGTCTAAAGGCATATCTGCCTGTCAGAAATTTTTAAATAACAGAAGAAAATAAAATAAAAATTTGGAGTGTGTTCGAACGTATCCATGTATGACACAAACACTTTGTCAAAAGCAAAGTTATGTGCTTCCTAGACGGACATTTTGTCCAAATCAGAGTGTATGTGCTTCTTAGCCCATAATAAATGAGCTCTAGGAGATAAACTAATAACTATGCTCTCCTGACCTCTCTAATATTTTCCTGCCAATATTCCTAACGGTCAAGGATCCCACATTTAAAAGTTAGGGAACTTACAATGGTTTATAATAAACATGGACTACTCCTCTAATAGTCAAATTGGTTATGAGATGGAACCCCATGAATATTGATTTGGTATCAGAGCCATGGTCTAAACCAAGCTGTGTCGGTGAATTCTCGAGTGCCGAACAAAGAAGTGGTGAGCCTGGGAAGGTGTGGTCATGGTGTAATCCATGAGTGTGCTCTATCAAAGTGTCTCTAGAGCCATGGATAAGAACAAGCTCTCGTTTCTGATCTCCGAGAGTAGACGGATGAGTGACTACTTGAGGGGAGGCTCGGTGGTACTTTGTTCGAGGGGAGGATTGTTGGGTTTGTAAGCTGATTGCAAACGAAGTCCCACGTTTGGGTGAAACCAAAAGCAAAGTCGTGAGGGCTATGCCCAATGTCGATAATATCATACCATTATGGAGATACTCGGGATACTTGGAGTACCGTTGTCCTTAACAAGGGGTACCCAAATGTTAACCTTCATCTATGGCAATAAAATAACCAATAGATTGAACATTGATGAATTCGTGGTAATATTTTGATGTCTATCTACCCAGTTTTCACCGATAGGCAATTCAAAAATCACAGAGGTTGACATTTTAGGTTCTCATCTAACAAATACTAGCTATTTTACATAACTATAATACGATAGCAATCACCTTCCAAACAAGTTGCCTGCAGCAATTGTTCTCCCTTGCACAAAATAGTCAACACTCTCGGTGACTTCCGTTAGGAGATCCCCAGTCTCAAGTACCTGCCGACACAATGGTTAAAACATTGAAAATAAACATATATATAAAATATTGGTCGTTGTTACAACATGTGCATTATTGTGTATGGATGTAGATAGTCAATTATTTGTCCCAGAAATTTTAACAATCCTTAGTTTACAGCTCACCTATATATATAAACATATATTTTTTTTTTTAATTCTAGAATAGTGTAGTGTTTTTGTTGCTTCTCAATCTTCTCACTTTCTAGTAGACTATAATCATCATACAGGACATACCGAACGATATGAAAAGAAAACCATTTCTTTAGTTGCTTCTAGTATAGATGGTTGCATACAAAACCCAATTAGATGAGAAAAGAAAATCAATTCTTTAGCCGCTTCTAGTATAGATGGTTTCAAACAAAACCCAATTACAAGTGATTACGCAACTTACATTCTGCACTCAGGGGAAAAACAAAAGAAAAGTTAAACAAGCTAGAAAAATTTTTGAGGATGAAATTAGTCATTATAATTCTCTGACAAAATTATAGGCGTGATGAGCTGTCTAAAGAAGGAAGCGTATAAATCTATTTGAAGGTTCTAGAACGAGGGAGAATGTGCACCTCTCACATCTAGTTCACATATGATGTGGACAAAAGGGCAATGAATGAAGAGACGGCTTTGAGTCTCGAAATTACTTTTACATAATACGCACCAACTGGAAGATAAAGAGCAGTTATGCATTCTCCTTTGAACTCTTTCATTCGTATTGGTACCTCCATGCCAAAGCTCCCAAAGGAAAAACTTAGATTTTCTAGGGAATTTTCCTATTCATATACTGCTGTAAAGAAAATCCAGCCCACTGGTCTAATGGTCAATCAACTTTCTGTGAAGGGATTTTACTGTGAACGTGCAAAACGAATCAGTGTCGACAACCATTTATCAGACTCTTTTAGGGTCACTGAAGATAGCAAATGAGATACTGATGCCCACTCTGAGATTTCTTCTTCTTTTAAGTTTTCTTCAAAAATCCCCCTCCCATGATTTAAAGAATTGGTTCCAACAATCTGAAATAGTAGCATCTGATATGTTGGACAGCTTTCGAGAGTTTGCATCTTTGACCAATTCTACTCCTATTCATTAAAATAATGAGAAGTTTGTATCTTGTTCCAAAAAAAAAAAGCATATGATCTGTTGGACAGCTTTTCAAATTCGGATGCCTTCATTTTTCCAATTTCACTTGTATTTCTTTTTCTTATTTTCGCTGCTCTTCCAAGTTTGTTCATTTATTTAATGAAGGTTTCGTTTCTTGTAAAGAAAAAAAAAACGGGGGGATTTCTTTGACATTGCCAATTATTTTTCTCTCTGCTTTCTATAAAATTCTGCTGGACAGCTTTGATATATTACTCGAAGGAGCCTTGGATGAATATTTGTTAGGAGGGAGGGGCCAATGATAATCTTTGAGCGTAGGTAGTATTTAGAATACACTTAGAATGCACAATTTTGTGCCACAGGGCACTCTTTTCCGAGGTATACCTCCAAATCCATTTGGCTCACTCTTGATCTGGCTAATTTCCCTTCTGTGGCTTTTAGCCTAGAAACCGAGCAGATGGACAGTCGGATAACAGAGTTCCACAAGGAAGTTTGGGATCATATTGACCAAGCTAATGCAAAATACAAACGGAAGCCGACACATAGAGCCGAGTTAAAAAATTCAAGGAAGGAGATATTGTCATGATTTATCTAAGGAGGAGTAGATTCCCCATTGGAACATACAACAAATTAAAGCAAAAGAAGCAGGGACTACTCCAAGTTTTAGAGCAATACGGCTCTAATGCTTACAAAATCGATGTAACTACTATAGCCTCATAAACTAGATGTTCTAGTTTTCAAGCATATAGTTTAGTTGTTAGTTGTTTTGTTCCCAGCCTTCTGTTTACTTTAAAATGCTGCGAGTTACCATTGCTGTAATTAGAAGTTATCATTAGTTATAAACAGCTTTACTGCTGTTAGTTGTGAACCTATAAATATGGGGCTGTAACCCTTTTTTGGATGATGAAGAATACTGCATTTCCTATCAAATTAGACTGCACCAAAATTTTTACACGGTCCAGTATTTATTAGACCTGTAACATACATTTCTCTATAGGCACACAGAATTCCTTCCTTTGGGTGGTGTTCGTTTAAGGATATTTTGAGGACCAACTCGAATTTTAGGTTGGTTCATACAGTTGCCAAAATAAACCAAATGAAACATCCAACCAAGAACTTATAATTTTGGGTTGGGTCATTGGATTGCTAAATTCACTGAGATGAATGGTGATCTCAACTCAAAATTTGGAAAGAAAATAGTCACTGAGACAACCGAAGATGACTCGGAATTGGAATATTCTCTGACAACATAAAGGATTTAGTCATGAATACCATAACAAAGATATAGTCTCCAAGGGGCGGCCCCATTGGCAAGGGCTTCGAATCTTTTCGTCATACCAGCTTAGAAGTCTCAAGTTCAAACCATAGAATGCCAAGTGAAGTAAACATAGAGGTGAAAAATTAAAATTTTATTTTATTTATACATTCGATTTGGTTAGGGTCGAACGAAAACTTGGTATTCTTAACCCACGAACCAAACTGAAAATTTGGTAATTAACAAAAAAAGAAGTTGACCCAACCTAACCCTTAGACAAATAGACAAATAGTTGAACCCCCTAATAGACAAATAGTCCACCACTAAGACTAATTTTTCTTTCCAAAGAATCAAGATGCCACCCACTGAGCCAACCCTGTCGAGGAAGGACAAAGAAATAAGTGTAGAGCTCCAAGTCTCCTGTACAAGTTAGCGACTCCTTATCCCTAAGGCATTGTTTCTCGTGTGGCGTAGGCTGTAATGAAGTTGCTTTGTTTCTTATTGTTGAGAATAAATTTACTCAACCCATGAGTTTAAGCTTTTGGATTGAGTGGTGGTTTATTCATCCTTAACATGGTATCAGAGCGGGAGGTCCTGTATTCAAACCCTACATTGTTGTTTCCTCCCCATTTATATTGATTTCTACTTTTTGGGCTGCCTTCTCAACTGATTTCCACTTGTTGGGCCTTGCCAATTATCCAAGCCCACAAGTGAGGGGGAGTGTTGAGAATAAATTTATCCAACCCATCAACTTAAATTTTTGGGTTGACAGGTGGTTTATTCATTCTTAACACTTGTAAAATAACAAATAAAAAAGAAGAAAAAAAGTTTTAAAGATTCAACCATGCCCCAGTATATTAATTACGTACGGGCATAAATCATCAGCTTGCATGGAGTGTTCTATTTGGCATCCTTATAGAATGCCTATTTCAGAAAAGTAAATCAAAAGAGTAAGAAAGCAACTAAATGAAAACTATTACTCAACATCATAAAAAAATGAAAAAGTTACTCTAGAGATTTGTTTTGTCCTATTCATCGAGTATGGTTGTTTAGAGGGAGACCACTTGAATTTCTAGAATCACGATATAATAAATTCACCAAAACCTATTGAGACCTTAAATCAAAACTCAAAAAAAAAAAGGGAAAAGATAAATTACCATTGTACGAGCCTCAAGGCTTATAATCAAATATGCATGATATTCATCATCATCTGGAACCATTCTAGAAGAATCAACACTACTACCACGTGTATTTTTGTGGTAAACAGTCCAAATCCCTTTACAACCTGGGAGTTCAACCTGAAAATCCCATAGAGGCACGTAAAAAAGTGTCATATATGTATTCTAAAAAAAAGAATGTCAGATATGGCAAACTACAATCTCATAGAAACTCCAGTCTATTATTCATGATCAGAGGAATTACAAGGGTCAAATTCACCCTGATTTCTCCCAAACAATCCTAAAGATAATAGCGAAAAAGATAAAACCCCTACCTCTCAGCCAAGGAGTATATCCCTAACAAAAAGCCCAAACTACCCTTTTTCTCTATCCTACCATGGTCCCTCCTCTCTAACAGAAATCATACCTTTCTCTGATATGCCCATGAGTTCCCTCTTCCAATAATAAACGTTCTTCACCTTAGGTCTATCACAATCATAATACTGTCAAGTTAACTTGTAACCATAACCAATAAAATATTTGCTAAAATTAACTAGGACCATTTTTTCAAGGACTTATTCGACTTCACTTATACATTGAATATTCTCAACCACCAATAATAGGTAAAGATTTTGACGTCCACTAGCAAGCTCTCCGTCCTAAGCAATTTCTTCAAATAAAAATATTTGTAGAATTAACCAGGAGTTGAGTTAAGCAAAAAGGAACAGGAAGATGGAAGACAATACATTCTCCCAGTGTATAAATACCTATCTAGAAGCCAAAAAATATTTGAAAAATCACTCTATCTACAAAAGAAAATGTCCTCTTCCTGTATTTTGCCATGGCATCAGTTTATTTTTTTTTTTTATTTACCAGAAACTAACTTTTCATTGATGTGATGAAAAGGAACAAAATTGTTCAAAGATACAAACTCTCGAAAGGGTGAAAAGAAATGCAAAAAAGCATAAAATACAATGATCCACATAGAACTAATAAAAGCATCCCATTTTGTTACATATGTTTTGAAGCCTCAAACAAAATAATCATGTGCGGCTCATTGTGAATATCAGTTCCATTTATTCTTCCTGAAGATCAGTTCCATTTATTCTTCCTTTGCCCTTATGCCTCAACTTGCTGGGTTTTTTTCTTCCAAGCCTTTAATTTTACTTGGGTAACAGATAGGGGATGTCTCACAGTCAACATTTAAACTCTGGTTTGGGCTCTCATTGCCCCTAAAATCAAGTCTCCTATGGGTGAATGGACTTAAAGCTATTATCTCCGAGTTATGGTTCGAAAGAAACTAAAGGATCTTTGAAAGAAAAAGAACGGCTTGGAAAGCTACAGTATTGCTCAGTTCAAAGTGCGTTCTTTCCAATTTCTTCTCTAATTACTGTCCTAGCATGATTTGCTTAAATTGGGAGGCCTTCTTGTCTACGGTTTAATTTTTTGTACGCTGTTTGGCTTATTCATACCTCTTTATCTTGTATTTGTACTCTTCTTTAATTTCATTTTTGCATCTCATCACTTGGGGGGCAGTGTTTTAAAAGCTCAAGGCGCACTAAACTCTAAAGCACTATAGCCTTCTAAGGCTTAAACGCGAGGGACAAAAAAAAAGCACTGAGGCGCACTATATATAAAAAATACATAAATATATTGCACATATACATAATGATAAGTACTCATTTTTAAAATGTGAAAATATTAAGTAATCAAATAATATTCATATAAAAGTCAACTTAAATAATTAAGAAAAGTAAAAAGTAAGAGATATTTGTTTTTTCAAATAAATGGAAAAAATCAATGTTGTAACCTTGAAAAGACAAATATTTCCATGCAGCCTCTTTTGTGAGCCTAGAAAATGTAAGCTTCTTTAATTCTTTGTCTTCAAACTTATCTTCTCCTCTTCCTTCTAAGTTCCCACGATTATTCTTCCCCTCTTCCAACCTTTCTTCTTCACTTCCTTCTGCCTCTCTTCCAACCACTTTTCTTCCTCTTTAACCAGATGAGACAGAGAAATTTAACAAATGAGATGAAAGCATGAGGGAGAGAGGAATTGTGGAGAAAAAAGAAGGAAATGGTATGGATTAAATTTTTCTTTTCTAGTTATCACATAAGCCCCTGAGACGCAAGTCGAGGCTTCAATGGAATGCGCGCGCTTAAAGCGCGCCTTCCTAGTGTCACCTCCCCTTTTAAGGCGAGGCACTGAAGTTGCGCCTAGCGCCTAGGCGTGCACCTAAAAGGGCTTTTTAAAACACTATTCGAGGGTTTGTATCTTTGAACAATTACTATTCTTTTTTATAAAAAGTTCTTTTCTTGTTAAAAAAAAAACAAAACAATCATGTATTCTTCGGTTGTCTGTATGCTTTATCCTACTGGAATTATCTCTCCGAATCTTTAATTTGCAAGGCTCAAGATTCTCATAACAATGTTCTTCAACTCATTTACCTCTGAACGTGTTTAATGTACAATAGGTGTTCATAATCTACAAATAACCTTTTTATTCATTGCCCCTTTGCTTTCAAAGGCTGGAATTTTGTCTTCAGTTGCTTTGATTTTGCTTGGTACCCACCAAGAACATAGTATATGGGCTCTAGGAGATGCTACCTGCTTCGTAGTCTAAAGAAAACGCAAAATCTTGTGCATAAATGCTTCCAAAGCTCTCTCATGGCTTCCTTGAAAAGAAACAAACTCTAGATCTTTCGAAAAAGAATCTACTTTTGACAACTTCTGTGTCACATTCAGTATACATCCTCAAATGGAGTGCCTTACACAATTTCTTTTGTAACATTAGACTGATGCTGGCCTTTTGTTTGAGATTCCTCAATTTAGGCTTAGGGACCCCTCATCAAGGCGTTTAAGTTGTTTCTTTCTCTTCTTTTTGATATATATTTACCCATTTCTTATTAAAAAAAAAAACAATGTGGTGGCACGCTCAAGTGCTGAATCAAAATAATTGGATACCTAGGAAATAGCTCTTTGTGATGTAACTAACAGTACTTTCATTAGTTATCTTTGGTTAAGATAGTTAGTTAGGTAGTTCACTTCTTTTAAGCTGTTATCTTCGGAACTTACTGTCGCTCTCTCGCCACGGTCATCGACCATTCGCTTGTTGGTGATTGAAGGAGCCAACCAACTAACTAATAACAGCTAACCACTAACTTCAGCCTTTAACTAATAACTAATAAAACTAATGGGCAGGTAATTACATCAGTTTCCTTCCCTCTTAAAAGAAAACTCGTCCTCAAGTTTAAATGCAGTGGAGTTAGAAGGCTGTGAACAATCTTAAAAATGGAAATTTGCCTTTTCTTGTGGTTCAAAAATACTCCAACCGAAAATGCCCTTTTTAACTCATCCAAACAAAAATACTCCTTCTCATATCTACATTCTTGAAGTCTTCTGGGAAGGAAAGTCTTTGTGGTATATTCTTGCTTCAAGCTTCTTTCATCTCCCTTTTTTTTTTTTGATAAGAAACAAAATATGTGTATTCAAATCAAGAAGGCCCCAAAAGGGGATACAAAGGCAGAGGGTAGAGCTAACCCTCCCCAAAGCTCTATACAATCACCGCTTTCCAATCTTGTGTAAGCAAAAGAATATTGTAGTTACAAATAACTTTCTTGTGTAGTAAAGCCCACTAAGAAGCTAGATGCTTAATATTCACACAAAAAGAATCTAACAAAATCAACTTATCTTCAAAAAGTCGACTATTCCGTTCCTTTCATATCGACCATAAAAGAGCCCGGGCCGCACAATTCCAAAGAACCCAAGCTTTGCCCTTGAGCTGCCTTCCTCCATAACCTTCAGCAATGAAATCCTCAATTCTTCTAGGAATACAGAGAGAGAAATCTAGCAAAAAAGCTATAAACCCCCAAACTTTGGACACAAAAGGGCAATGGAGAAAAAGGTGGTCCACTGTTTCATTGTTGCTCGTACACATTTTGCACACARGGGGAGAAAGAGTCCAATGAGGTAGTTTCCTTTGAAGTTTTTCTGTGGTATTTACCCCTCTATAGAACAAAGTCCAAATGAAAAACTTTGCCTTCTTTGGGACTCTAAAATTCCATATCAAGCTTGAATTAAGTTGAGGAGAAGGGGACGTGAGGGCCATGAAGGCTGAATTGACTGTGAAACGGCCGGATGGGTCCGCTTTCCACCATAAAATGTCCCTTCCATTTCAGATAGCTGTACCTTCTATTTTTCCAATGATGTTTGCCCATCTACTCATTTCCCTTTCAAAGAGATTCCTTCTGAAACCAAGATTCCAGGTTAAGGCCTCTGTACACCAACAATCCGCAATGGACATACCTTTCTTCGAGGATAACGCAAACAAATCCGAGAAAGTGGTGGAAAGAGGGGCAGAATCAATCCATGAGTCCTCCCAAAATCTGACTTGRGCACCCGAGGATACTTTGAAGATGGAGAACTTTTGAAAAGCTCTAAGGTTCCCTTGTATGTCCCTCCACGGTCTTCCGATAGAAGAACCACCCAAAGGTTTTGTCCACCAACCAAAAGACTCCACACCGTAAATAGTGGCTATAACCCGTCTCCAAAGGCTATCTCTTTCCACTGTGAACCGCCATAACCATTTCATTAAAAGAGCATTGTTCCTTAGCCTCAAAGAACCAATTCCAAGGCCCCCTTGTTTGTGAGGCAAAGCCGACCAAGACCATTTCACCAAATTCCCCACCGATCTAGAAATCCCACCGTTCCATATGAAGTCCCGCATAAGAATCTTTTATGAAGTCCCGCATAAGCCGCCATAACCATTTCATCTCCTTCAATCTCTGCACTCTTATGAGAATCTTCTTCATTATCATCGAAATAATCTAAAGACCCACAGAAAAATTCTTCTTCTTTGCTGGAAAAATCAGAATCTTGAACCAAGAACCCTTCGTTTTTGCTTTCTTGAGGTCTATCGTGGTGGAAAAAATTTGTACTTTGTTCCTCATCTTTCTCCTTCTCATTTTCTTGTTCTGTCTGGAAGCCTTCTTGAGAAATTAAAGAATTGTGTCTGTTAAAATTTTGCATTTCAACTTCAAAGAACAATGTAGCCAAAGAAAAAGTAGAATCATCATATCTTCCTATCAATTCATTATCAACATCAACCTCATCTTCCTCAAAATAATTTTCAAACTTAAGAAAAAATTTGTCTTCTTGTTCAATTGCCTCAATCTAAGAAAAGTCTACCAAAATTTCTCTTTGGCGATGGGCAGGGAGGTTTCTAGGGTGATTAGCTTGGAAACCACGAAAATCTTAAGGCCTTCTTGGCACTCGAATGGTTTCTTGCAGCATTCTTGGAGCTTGGACGGGTTCTTGCAACAATCTTGGAGCTGGTTCTATATAATCTTGATCATTTTGTTTGCTTGTTCCCTATGCTGCACTTCTTGATTCATTCTACCGAAATTTTGCTGCAAGATCATGTCATCCAATCGTGTCATTACCTCATATAGAAGTTGCCGAATCTCCACCACATTCCTTTGGACATTTTCAACCATCCCTTCAACCATCATTAATCGAGTGGTTGTGCATTGTGGGGAGAGGACGGGGGATTGCTACCTCTCTTTTTGAACAAGAGAAGAACCACCAATGTTGAATGAGTTCTTTGTTGCCATCAGATCCCAAGAGCAAAAGGTGCTCTGATACCAATTTGGTGTAACCGATTTGAGAGAATACTTGAGTTGTATTGGAATCAATCAAAAGATACTGTAGAGACTAAGGTTGGAGAGAATCCAATGTGATGTATTCTCATTATTAAAGTCTATATATATAGACAAATATACAAGGTTGACCTAATCCTATAAGGAGAAGGTAAAGGACAAATTAATATTAATACAAGAATATAAAATATACTAATATCTATACTCTAACACTCCCCCTCAAGTTGGTGCATATATATTAATCATGCCCAACTTGTTAGACAAATAATCTTTTTGTGCTCCATTCAACTTGTGTCCTGTGATTTTTGATATCATTGGGATCACCTCAATAGATACAATTGATTTCTTCTCAACCATAACAAACAAACGAACTTATTTGAACAAAACGACAGAACCAGACCAAACCACCAGAACCAAACAAAACAGATGAATCAAACTGCTGGAACCAAATCGGATTAGGTGTTTTCTGAAACCAGAAACCCTAAGTGCTACCCCATGACAACCAGAGGGGCAAAGGCGACGGGTGGCGACTAGAGGTGACAAAAGCACACGACGACGCGACGGCGATTGGCGGTGAGACGAAACCCACGAACAACAATCGGAAAACAACAGTGCCGAACGGCGGCGGTGGTTGGCGGCGGCGGCGGCAGTAGTAGTGAGTTGAGTTGGATAGCAATGAACAAAACCCTAATGGGGACAAAACCCTAATGGGCATCAAAACCCTAATGAGCACAAAACCCTAATGGGCAAGAAACCTAGAGCTCTTATACCATGTAGAGACTAAGGTTGGATAGAATCCAATGTGATGTATTCTCATTATTAAAGTCTATATATATAGACAAATATACAAGATTGACCTAATCCTATAAGGAAAAGGTAAAGGACAAATTAATATTAATACAAGAATATAAAATATACTAATATCTATACTCTACTAGATACAAATGGCCTACTATTTATAGGAATAAGCCATGGGATAGGGGGAAAGTCCAACAGCTTAAAAGAACTGAACTACCTAACTAACTATCTTAACTGAAGATAACTAATGAAAGTACTTGTTAGTTACATCAATTTTGTAATTCTTTTTGTTAGCTTTCGTATTAGAACTTTTATTGGTTGATAATCCTCATTTTTTTATAAAAAAAAAGTATTCATTAATCTACTCAAAAAAAAAAAAAAACAACGCACTCGTGCCTGCCCCACAGCCCGAACCTGAGAGACGTCAAGGGCTTTTAGTATTAAGCTCACCAAAAGGTTCGAACTTGAGACTTATAAGTCAGTATGACCAAGAGACCTCAAACCCTTGCCAACGGGATTGCCCTTTGGGGGCCTAAAAAATAAAACATTGAAAAAAAAAAATGCCAAAGATATTGACTAGACAATGAGCCAGTGCAACCAAAAAACAATCCTTCAAACTACTTTTCTTCCCATACTTTACATATCTTCATCCTTTCGCTTTTTCCCAACTATTCTTCTTCTTATTCTCTTTTGACTTCTCTTCTTTATTCTTCTCTTTCGACTTTTCATATTCTTCTGACTATTCCTCTCCTTCTTCCCACTATTCTTCTTCCTCTTTTTAACCAGAAAAACTTTTTCATTGATAATATGAAAAGGAAAAAAAATGTTCAAGGATACAAGCTCCCAAAGAAAGTGAAAAAAAGAAGAAAAACAATCAAACAAGGAACAAAAATAATAGACAAAATAATCAAACCACAATCAACAATCTAGAAAAGCAACCTCAACCTCAATGCAAAAATTCTAACTCCCACTCTTATTCTTCTTGTTCCGGATCTTTTTCTTCTTGTTCTTCTTCCTCCAAGTATTCCTTCTCCTCTATTCTTGACTCATCATTCCCCTTCTCTTATTTACCTTATGTAAATGTTTTTTTTAATGTCTATTAAGCCCACCTTCAACATGGTGCTCCCCTCGCCTTCTAGCAATGGGGCATCATAACGAGTGTCATGTTTAAGGCACTTGTCATGGATGTCTTCAAGGCACTAAGATTAGATGTCGCCTCTCGCCATAGGCAAGCACCTGGGCTCACCTTAACGACATTGATATTATAACATTCTCCAAAACTATACAAGTTTTAACTTAAGGAATAGAGATTAATCTATGCACGGACTTATTATAAGTTAATAACTGTTTAACAATTCATGTGCTTTATATAACAGTGATATACCTCAGTAATCATTTCTGGGCGAATTGACTGCCGAAGAATGCATAATGCACCATTTTTTCCATTGCCCGAACAACAAACCTAAAAATTAGCAAAGGAGAGCAATCACATATCTTTATGAACTAAATACCAAATTCATGTGGCTATTCAGGGTACTAACCAGTTCATAATTGCTTTGTTTGGCGATTCCAGTCGCATTAGCATCTGCATTAATTCTTAGGCCATAGGAGAAATCCTTCAAAGGCCCAATATTGATCAATGAATCTCTAACAGCAAATGAGAAATTTTTCTGCATGCAAGAAAAGGACCTAATATCAGAAGCCAAGCAGCCAGAGTTCAAATAAGATTATGAGATTCCAAGCAAAAATAAGTCCATTTATTGGCTTGGCAATGATTCACCAGAGAAACCAACACTAATACATTGAAAAGACAAATCTGCATTATAGGTACAATCTCAAACATGATATTATCTTGTATGTTCCAATCACACCCTCTAAAATGTACAAAAATACGTGCTTTGTCCACCTTGAGGAAGCTGCCAGCAAAATAATTTAAGACGAGCAAGACAAGTTAACTAGAACATGGTGTGGACACGACCTTGAGAGAGGTTATGATAGACTGGATTGCTGCCTTGAAGATAAAGGGTGCGTTCAAGATACCAAATTCTCAGTTTTTTTTAATGGTAATCAAAGCGGAAGAATAAAAGCATCTACAAGTTAAGGTAAAGGTTATCGCTTTTGCTTTTACTGTTTCCATTGATTAGGATGTTTTGAATAGTTAAGGTAAAGGTTTTTTTATTTTAAAAACACACACAAAACATGGCCTATGCAACACAGTATAAATAAAATTATTGAAAAGAGTTCCAGTTTTTGTTAATCAAACGGAAATAATAACTATAAAAAAGAAAATAAATAAATTAACGAATGGCCCCAAAAAGAGGTTAAAGCATGCTAGACCCCAAACCTTCTCCCGTTTTCCTACCAAAACCTGAAAAATTTCTTTGAACAAACAAGTATTTGCTCGTCTTCAATTCTTTCTGTCCCCCAGTTTTTAATGCCATTACAGCTCACCAACTATTGAGGAAGACATTTGAATAGCCCCCATATTCCCTCACGATTCCCTTTAGGGCTGTCATTCATCCAAGTAGTTCCTCAAATAGGAGGAGGCACGGTTAGAACTCAAGAACAACTATCAGAAGCTCATTAGAGGAATTTCACCTCGTCATTGCCAAAAAAAATTGCTCACCACCATGATGGTTAGACAAGTCTTATTTATCAAACTCTGATACCAATCTTGGTGAAGATATACAAAAGGGTTTATATTTATTGATATTCACCAGTAAACTTTACTTTATTTGTACAAGTCACTAACAGCAAACCAATTACACTTAAATAACTAACACGCGCTAAAAATCCTTAGGGTCCAAAGAAAACCGGAGATGGTGCTCTCGGCTAACAACCAAATCGTTGGTTGCCTTATCACTTTCCAAAGGATGAGATTCTTTACTTAGTTCATTTCCTTGATCAGACAAGAGTCTCGGTGATATGTTTTCCAAAATAGAAGGAGCTTTTGGGCTACCCTCTAGACTCTCATTCAAAACCGCATAAAATCTTTCATCTTTATTTTATCACATGAAAACCCTTGAAGAGACTCATCATCTAACAATAACAAATGAAGTCTTTGAACATCAAACACATTTGAAGATCTTGCAACCAACATTTTACTGGAAATCAAACTTTATTTTTTCTCAGGACTCTCAACCTCCTTAACATGAACTACAAAGCTGCCGAACTTTGTGTTAATTTATATTGATGTATGTAAGAATCAACACAAATTCTCTTCCACCTGAATCAGAGCTTCCGAACAATCCAAGAGATTTAGGGTTGTGTAGGATATCTTATTCAAACCACCAAGCTGAACTCCTATTGCTTCAAAGCATTAATTTAAAGGTAAGTCACAAATCCTTACCCAACCTCCAAAGCCTTCCATCACTTCCTTCCTACTGTGATCTGCAAAACACCATCTCTCTAGCTTTTTATAGAACTCTCCTACCTTTCTCCACAAGCCATTGACCCACTCTGAGTTTAACAATCTTCCACCCTCAAACCTTAATAGTCCTTTATCTGCCATAAAAGGGTAAATCTAGCAGTCTTGAGAGAGCTT
Organism: Momordica charantia; assembly: GCF_001995035.1. The sequence goes on from NW_019104490.1 coordinate 3,896,855, forward strand.
TTCTTTTAGAGCCCTAACAATATCCTTTCAACTATCTAAGGCACTAAATTTCGAGATGACCATGGTACTATCCCAATCTAGCTCCAAGACTTCTAAATCCTTTATAACCCAATATTAATTTAAAGGACTCTTATAGGAAACCTCCTTTTTTCCCATCAATAAAGTGTCCCTCCTACCTTGTAATGCAACTTTACTTTTTAGGGATTCAGTACAAGATGGCCCAAAAGAGTTTTTTATTTTTATTATTGCTTTGGTGGATTCTCCATCTTCTAATCAACATTTCTTGTCAGTTTTATCGAGGCGTGGGGCTGGAGCTTTTAATGCGGCAGTAGTTTTTTTTAAGGTTTTATTTTCGGCAGAAAAATGGCACTTTTTTCTTCTTCTGGCAAAAAGTTCTGTTTTAAGGCTGCTCCTTTGGAATCTAAAAAGACTCCTCATATATCCCATTGAAAACTTTTTTCCTCCTCGATTTTGGTTATCAAGGAGTGTTATTATTGGTTGATTTCGTAGGTATCTAGGAGTTCTCTCCACAACATTTATTTCATACTTGAGGGAATATCAAAGACTGATTAGTTCAGTTTCTAACGAACCTAGACCCCCTTTTCTTATTCTCTTATTATTTTCAAGAAGAGTCCCTAGATCTTCAAAAGAAAGGAAGGGTTTTTTGAATTTGAAAGGTCGTTTTCAACATTTTCACTAAAGAGCAGGGGACTTTAGGAATTCTCATTGGATTCAACATTAGAAGGTGTCTCTTGAAGTTGAAAGGTCATTCGTGATCGGTATTCTCATTGGTTTCAGCTTTAGATGGTGTCTTTTGAAGCTGAAAGGTCACGAGTCCTTTCCGATATTAAGCTCACTAGAAGGTTCGAACTTAAGACCTCTAAGCCAGTATGACAAAGAGACCCCAAGCCCTTGCCAATTGGGTTTCTCCTTGGGGTTAGGTAGCATGTATTTATTGTCATTGGAAGTTTCAAAAAGAAAATGCAGCTGGGAGCCTGGGATTAATTTTATCCCTTGGAAAGCTTCGTGGTTTAATAGCTCTTCAATTTTTTTTTTTTTAACAAGAAACAACTTTTCAATCATATATGAAAGGGATAAAAAGTTCAAGGATACAAACTCCCGAAGGAGAGAGAAAAAGAGAAAATAAACAAAATAGAATAGAGACCCAACAAGGAGCAATATAGATAAATAAATACAATAATAACCAAAAAGACCAAGCTAACTACTAGCGTAACGATCCATCAAAATGCAAGGACACAAAAAGAAAACTTTAACTCCGGGCTCGCCAACAACTCCATCAACAACAACTTTGGCGTCCCAAAAAAGGACATTTAGATCTTGAGAAAATTTGGCTCATGGCTCATCAGACTATTTCGAGAAGCCGGATACCCATTCGTTGCAAAACTCCAAAGGACCTTGGAAATCTATCCAAAAGCAAAGTAGATTTGTCTATGCAAATATTCATTGCAAAACGGGTAATGGCCAATCTACATCTTTTTGGACAGATCATTGGAGTGGGAACAGACCTTTAAAGTATGTTTTCCCCATTCTTTATGACTTGTCTCTCAAAAAAGAAGCTGCTGTGGCTGACTTATGGGATGTAACCAGTGGGATTTGGAATCTGCATTTCAGAAGGAATCTTAATAAAGAAGAAATTCTGGAATGGGCCTCCTTTTTTAATACGATAGCTCCTTTTCAGCCCACAAATAGAGATGAAATTTGGGTTTGGCCATTAGACAAGGATGGGCTCTTCACAGTTAAGTCTTTGACACACATTGAATCTACAAATACAGATTTGTCTTCCACCCATCTTTACAAAGCAATCTGGAAATCCTCTTTCCCGAAGAAGGTAAAGTTCCTTATGTGGGAACTTAGTCACAGTTGTCTCAATACTCTTGACAAGCTACAGAGAAGATGCCCTAGATGATCCCTATCCCCAACATGGTGTTGTTTGTGCAAAACAGCTTATGAATCACAAGGGCACATTTTTATCAGCTGTTCTCTCTCAGTATCTGTTTGGAACCATTTCCTTACAGCTTTTGGGTGGAATCTGTGCCTTCCAAATAACATCCCAGATTAGCTTAAGATAATATTTCCGATGCATCCTTTCATGAAGGAGAAGGCTACTCTATGGATGAACTTAAACAGGGCCTACATTCGGATTGTTTGGAAACAGAGGAATTCTAGAATCTTCAAGGACATCGATCACTCGGTCCATCAATTGATTGACTCCATTACTTTTTTGGCTTTATCATGGTGCAAAAGTGTAAATCCTTTTGATAGTTATAGTCTAAATTCTCTTACATCCAACCGGAGAAGTTTTTTGTAACTTCATTGGATATGCCTTTTTTTGTATATTTCATGCTTTCAATGAAATTTGTTTCCTATCCAAAAAATAATGATTATAATGATTATTTCGAGAAGATTTTTTGCAGCCTTATATTTCTTATTTTTTGTGACAGCTTTGTTGGTATAGAGAAAATAAAATTTTTTGAAGAGTTCGAGATCAGTTTTGGGAAGTCTTCTTCATCAATTTAGGTTATGAAGTTTTTCTATGGTCCAAGCTTCATGGTTGTTGTCCTTGTGTTAAGAAATCCATGAGAGCCGGATCTAAGAACCTTGCTAACGAACAAGACCCATAGAAAACGATCTCAAAAACTCCAAAAACAATTATGGAATCAACCCAAGGAAAAGTTTAAGAACGAATTACCTTGCTGATCAATATAAAGAGTAGAGAAAACTCGTTTCTAGACTCTTGATTCGAATCACTCCATAAGAGGTATGATCAACACCACTTGAACGATCCTAACATACAAATTCTAAAGACACAAGAAATTGCACAAGATATGGGAGATAAAGCTCTCAACCAAGCTAATGAGAAAACTCTCTTTTCATTCAACTTTAAATTGTGTCTAAACAAGGAATCTCAAGGCTATATATAGTCATCCTAGCAATCCATATGAAAAGTCTTAAGCAAATGGAAAGACTTATAAGTTATAACTTACAAGAAATTAAAAGATTTATAAATTAAAAGACATAACTTAAATAAATGAAAAGACAAGCAAATGAAAAGGCTAAGAAGATGGAAAGCCAACAAATAATAAATGCAATCCCCTCCATAAAGAGGGATGTGGGTGTTTAACTTGTATTTTAAATTGAATGATTTGACTTTGACTTGTCCTGATGGAGCTGACTTTGACCTTGACCAAATTGACTTTGACTTGCCTTAAAGAATACTTAGAAATGCATAACTTGCACCAAATAGTAGTGAATTGTTCCAACATCTTGCACATCTTCCTTTAAGTCCTTCATCGAGCTCACCATTGCTTGAACACGAAGTAGTAAGGCTTGTTGAAGTTTCCGAGTTCTTGATCTTGTAAGGCATCACAAAGGGAGCTCCTTGGTTCATATCACCTTCCGTTCTTCATTGGTGGCTTTTTGGTTTGATTGTTCTTTTTCTTCCAATATGTTTGTATTGCTCCTAGTTGAGCTTTTTTTTTTTTTTGCTTCTCTTTTTATTTCACCTCTATGGGGATTCTTCATTGGTAACTTTTTTGGTTTGATTGTTCTTTTTCTTCCAATATGTTTGTATTGCCCTAGTTGTGCTTGTTTTTCTTTTCTTTTCTTTTTTTTGCTTATCTTTTCTTTCACCTCTATGGGGTTTGTATCTTGATCATTTTTCTTTTCATATATCAATGAAAAGTTGTTTCTTGTTAAACAAAAAAACAAAAGAAAAATAAGTAACACACGCTAATTGCACCAGTGAGAACCTATTAACTAGCTTAACTCACCCACTAACAAACCAGTCAATATTATGCCAAGTGATTAACAAAATATAGTGAACAAACATAATTACGAGCACGCATCAAGAACCTTCATTAGTGGGTTAATTTTCTGTACCATTATTCTGGACAACCTATAAGTTGTAGGCATCAATATGCATTGAAAGTTGGAACTTCTAAAATCTTGACAAGGTTAGATATATTTTTCAAATCCCTCCCCCCATACCACCATACTAGGTGGTAGTCCTAGATTGCTTCTCCCTATCTCTTTTTTATTTTTCATTTTTGGCTTTTTATCAAAGCTCTCGGTTACTTTTCACTTTATTCATGTAGGGAAAAGATTATTGAAACTAAAATTTTAAATTAAAAAAAAAAGTTTAAGAGATTTGAAAGTTTGTGCACGTAGTCCATTATATGAAACCTGGGCAGATTCCGTATTGTTTGGAGCTGAACCATACAATGAGAGCTCATCTCCTCCAACCATATCTTGCAGAGCATCAGAGGATGATCTACGGATTCGCTTTGCTGTAGGAGCATCAACTTCAATATCTCCAACCTGTAAGGTGTACTAAATATTCATATGCATGGCAATGAAGACAACTTAGCATTTTTAAGAAAAATCAAACAGAACTTCAGTGTCTCCGATCAATTTAACTCTTACAGGTAAACTTTTAAGCTATCCAGGCAATAAGAATATCGTCCTAATGAGACAATTTCTTTAATAAACTAAACCACAAAGAATAGCATGAGAGAATCTCAACATATAAAGTTCAAGGAAAAGAAACTTTCAAATGGATAATAAAAAAACTTATTTCAACTCCATGTTCTCAGTGAAAGGAAAATCTAATAAAACTTCAGTGTCTCCTATTAATTTAACTTCTGCGGGTAAGATTTTCATGGCAATAAGAATACCATCCTAATGAGGCAATTCTCTTAATCAGCTAAACTGCAAAAATGCAGAAAAATATAAACATTTAAAGTTCATGGGAAATAAAATTTTGAATATGGTGGTTTATATTTGGGGGTTTTTTGAAGACAGCATTGAGGCTTAGTATTTGATGATTACTCCTTAATAGAATTTCAGTTGCGGTCTAGTTCTTGTGTCCATAGCTTCTACTTGGTTCTTTTTGGAGTTTGGTCTTCGCTCTTGGCGCTAAGGAAGGTTTTTCCCTCTTGCTGTTGTTGGCTCTAGATTTAGTTTGGTTTTCCAATCTTTGTAGCAAGCAGTTTTTCTAAGTTTTCGAGCTTTTATTGCTCTTGTGGCGCTATTTCTTCGTTATTTTTCTCTTCTTCTCTCTCTTCTTTTTTCACCCCTTTGGGGTTTGTATCTAGAACATTTTTCCTTTTGATATATCAATGAAAAGTTTTTTCTTGTTCAAAAAAATAATTTGAAAATGGATAATACATGAAATCAAGGTCTCCTCATCTTTTTTATGTGGAAGCTTTGCCAAATCGCTCGGTTTTAGAATGTTGGAATGCTGTAGATTTCTCTTGAATGATTAATACACAATGTTTTAAAAGGCTTTTGAGGCTTTCGCCTTGAGGCCCGCCTCGAGGCAAGGCTCTAACTTTTAGCCTCAAGTCTTACGCCTTCTTTGGACTATAAGAGGCTTACGCCTCGCATAGAAGAGGCTTACGCCTCTTTGAAAACGCACTGAGGCTTAAAGTATACGCCTCGTGTAATGATTACAAGAATACTATTAATTTTTCCAATTCTTAAAAAATATCAAGTTTTTTTTTGTATGGAATCCTAAGCAGGAGTTGTAACAATTCAATCTATTACTACTTTTACTACCTAGACTTTAAAAATAAAAAATATTGAAGACAATAATTTATAGAATAAGTAAGTTCTATTGGTGATAATAGTAGTGATGTTATGATGTTTTTTTAGAATTTTTTTTTCAGTCACGAGTAACAGGTGGATATTTTGATAATTTTATATAACTATTATGTTTGGTAATACTTGACCACACAAATTTAGGATTTGTTTAATTCTTTTAATTAAAATTGAGGCTTACGCCTCATACCGCCTTGAGGCTTACGCCTCGCCTTTTCAAGAGAAAAAGCCTCGAGGCCGCCTTTAGCCTTTTAAAACATTGTTAATACACATCGAGGTTTGAAGGACAATGAGTTGGAAGAATTTTCTCTTCTTCAAGCCAATTTCGAAGGTATTAGAAGTTTGATGAGGAAGATGCGATGTGCTGTAAAATCACACCTTCAGGCTTGTACCGATTAATTTTATGACTATTCATCTGTCCATATCTTCTCCTTACCCAAGGACTTGCTAATTGCTATTTGGAAGACGATAAGGCCAAAGTTCTGATATGGATTCGCTAATAAAGGAATGAATACAGCTGATGTCCTGCAAAAGAAGCTGCCTTCTTTGCTACAGCCTCAATATGTGTTCTCTGCTTTATGGCTTCTGAGGATCAAAACTACATCTTTTCTAACTGTTCTTGTGTGATGAATTTTTACACCAAAAATAAATAAATAATAAAAAAAGATGAATTGTTGCCATCTATTGTACTGTTTCCGCAATTCAATATTAGTCAGTAGGTGTTCGTTAATGACTGACCCTGATGCTAATATCTCCCAGCTTCTCAATGATCCGGTTTTATCCCCAAAGGGCACGACTATTATGGGTTAGCGTTGTCAAATAAATTATATATGAAGTTCGATTTGAGCGCAATAGAACTTTCTGTCCAAATTATCTATAATTATCTTGGAGTTCAAAGCTTGGAGCAAGTGGTTCACCCTAGCCAAGTTTAAGGCCTCTCAATGGAGTTCTTTGTCCAAATTATCTGTTAATTATTTTTTTAATGATATTTGTATTAATTAGGATACATTATTTTTGGCATTTAGGTTTCCATTTGCAATAGCATTTTCACTCCTTTTGGAGTTTGTATCCTTGAACACCTTTTGTACCTTTTCATTCTAACATAAAAAGTTTATTTCTTGTTCAAAAAATAAGATAATACATTAACTCATTCAACATCATGCTTTATCAATACATAAACTTCCTTCTTCTCCATAAAAGGCCAAATTGTTGATATTTATGAATAATAGAAAAAAAAATACATTAACGATCCCAAGATTTCAAAAGAGACGTTATAGTCTCTAAAATTTGGAAAATGGTTCTAAATGTTGTCTAAGCTCATTTAACCTTTAGTTGACTAACGGAAAGAAAATGTGGTAGTTAAGTTGCTGATTGAACTTTTCTGACTCAACAAAATATATTAACTTTACATTCATTTAGGCTAACCTAGCATGTCTCCACTTATTCTCTCTCCTTCTCCCCTCCTTTCCTTCACTCCTCTTCCAAACATCAGCACTGCACATCTCCAACCATCATATCCAACTGCACTGACCACCATCCTTGTGTTCGCAGTCATCTCTCCCCACTACCACCCATCGCATTGCCAATTGCAAGATTTGGAATCCTTTGACTGGAAGTTCCAGATTTCATCTTAGTAGAAGGGTTCCAAATCCAACAACCAATAACGAGAAGAGATGCAACTAGGAAGAACATCCACGAATGAGGAAGATGGTCAGCATTGTGAGAAACAGTGGTCAAAGATGGGCAGCAACAATAGTTGGAAGAGGAAAGAAGGGAAGGAAGATGGGGAGAGAGGAAGAAGCAGAGATATGTCATCTAAGTCCCAAGTGAATATAAATTAATATATTTTGCCAAATCAGCAAAATATTATTAGTAACTTAACCGCCAAATCATCTTTATATTAGTCAATTAACGTCAAATAAGCTCAAGGATCATTTAAAACTATTTTCCAAACCTCAAAAACTAAAGTGTCTCTTTAGAAACTTGACATCAAAATTCAGGGACCAAAAGTATATTTTACGAAAGAATCTTCTTCGATAAAAAAGCATACACTAACAGGAACTTGGTAAAATGGTGCATAAAATCAAGAGACCTATAAGTAAATTGAGTTGGAAAAACGTGGAGGGCAAGAATCATGAAAATACCAGGAAACAACCTTAATTTTAAATGTCCAAAGTAACCAACAAAAATAAATCCAAAGTAACTAGCAAAATTAAGTTGATAGAGCCCAACGAACCTCATCCTTTAGACTGGATGTCAATCCTGAGGATCCCACTCCACAACTAAACTGCACAAGCAAACTATCTCCCAGCCGACTGCCCAGAAAAAATAATGAATTTCCAATTGAAGCAATGCCCTACATATCATTCCAACATAAAAATATATATAAATATAAACATCATTTCTGAATCGAATTAACTACTAAAAGGTATCAAAGTACACTGGCAGGAAAACTACAATCTAACTAACTAACCGATGTAAGTACTGAAGCTTTGGACTTTGAAAGATCAAGTCTCTGCACAACCCTGAAAATCAACAGAGTATATCATTCCACACTAAAACCGTTCAAATGAGAGGAGTGTCTACTTCAAGAAAATAATACCATGTTCATCTATTAGTCTGATGATTTTATACATGACCAGATACGTTTAATAATCTATTTTTTGTCTCAAACAAAACAATAAAGTTTTGAAGATGTCTGAAACTAAGTTTAGAATAAAATTTGGCAAGAAGAATTACATCCAATTCAAAAAGAAAGCTTTCTAATTAGTCTCTAACTCTTCTAGTATTTCTATTATATGTACCAAATGGAGTTTTAGAAATAGAGCTCATTAAAATATAATTATATGAGCCAAATCAAGTTTAGAAATAGAGCACATTAAAATATAATTATACCAAATGGAGTTCTAGAAATAGAGCTGACTAAAATATAAATATTAATAGAATTAAAGCTAGAGTCGTCCCTCTTAAAGTTGTAATGAAGGTAGAGGTTTCGATGAAACAATTCCCTTCTTATAACATTAACAATAAAGTTAAATTATAAGTTTAGTCCTTGAATTTTTTTTCCTAGAGTACCTGAATTTTCAAGTTTGTGTCTAGTAAGTCATTGAATTTCAGGAACGATCTAATAGATCTCTGAACTTTCAATTTTATGTCTAATAGGTCCTGAACCATAAAAATTGTCTAATAGGTCTTAAACTTTCAAATTTGTATCTAATAGGTAATTGAACTTTCAAATTTGTATCTAATAGATTCCTAATGTCTAAACTTTCAACTTAATTCAGGGGAAGATATTTCTCCTGAGCTTCCTTTCTTCTATCATGGGTTGGATACTTATTTTTGGAAGGGTGGGTGGTTGAGACTCTTCTGCTCCTTGTTTCATCATTTATATTTTCTTTCTTCCATGAGAAATTAGTCGGTGGTCTCCATCTTACTTTCCTTTGGAAAATCATCATCTCTTGCTCTCAGTTTCCAATTTCCATCGTCCATTATCCAAATTGGAAAAGATTTATAGTGGCCCTTTTGTCATTGCTTGGGGAGTGCTTTGTTAGTTCAAGAAGAAGGGATATTCATCTTTTATTTATCAATGAATATGTTATATGGCTTCTCTCCAAAAAAAAAATGGAAAAAAAGGCCAACTATCACACCACGGGGACCACTCAGTCAGTCCAAAGTCTAGAGCGTTCAATTCTAAAGCTACTTGTTACGATATTTTATCTTTTAACAGATAACAAGACTCCCAATAAGATGGATGACATTAAATGGTTGGCTACAAAGGGCCCAAAAGGGCACAAAAAAAAAATTCCACCTCATGAAGATTGTTAAAATACTATGCAACAGAACCCGGAGACTGTAAGTAGTTCCCCAATTATCAACAGTATAAAATAATGTTCCTAATAACTGAAGCATAGAAGCTGACAATTATGATGATAATGCTGAGAAATTAAACACATATGGACACAGAAAAATGAAAGTACTAACCGTCCGTCATAGACAAGAGCCAGTAATAATAGCTCCCCAGTCTTGGTTGACAGCAAGGCCACATCATTTAGCAACCATGAAGCATTGGCAGCATCCAATTCGACATTGAAATTTGATCTAGGCATATCTTGACTGAAATTCAGTGACGGAAACATAAGTTTGAGGGGAAAAAATCAAACGACAAAAAGGCTATTCAAAAAAGAGAAAGTAGTCCGTAACGACGCATTATATTGCACACCACTCCGAGCCTTTTCTCAATCCTGAAAACTATTTCTTTCCAACCAAAGATCCTAGAAAATAGCCTGAACCCCAAGAGAGGGAAAAAAAATATATATGAAAAAAAAGAACCCTGCTTCTACCAATAAAGGGAAGATGGGAGAAGAACAGCTCCAAGGAGAACAAGATTACGGGAACACAGCAATGGGGAAGACTGACGTTTGAATAACATCAATGGTGTTGATTTTCCTGCAAACCACAAAACATGCAAAGAATCCCACCTTCTTGGGCACCTTCACTCTAGGAAAAGGATGAATTGATTGACAAAGGGAAGAGGATAAACTGGGAAAAGGAAAAACTTCTTTTAAAAATAATAATAAAAAGAGAAGCGCAAGAAAATAAACCCCAGGGATTCAAGAACCAAACATTTTATTATCCTGAATAGCAGGATTAAGATTGGCATCTTCAAATCTTCCAGAGTGTTGAAGGAAGCCAAATTAATAGTCTCCTTATCATTAATAGTTTTTTAGAAGATTAAGATTAAAGGAGGCCGATATTAAAAGGAATACAGGGAAGCAACAAAAGAACCAGAAAATAAAAACACACGAAACAACCAGGTGAAAGAAACCAAAAGAAGGGATCTGCCAACAGTCCTCAGAAAAATGAATTGGACACCATTTCTAACATAAAAAATTAAGTAAATGGAGAAACTGAGGTAGATGTTGGGATATGAATTTCCAAGGACCACGACCAAATGGATACAGACTATCTCAATCGTTTCAGGAAAAGGAAAAACAACGTTTGACAGATATTTTCCAACAGTACTGAACTGAATGCCAAATATGATTGACCTTACGTCCCAGCATGAAAGACAAATTTAAACACAAATGCAAAATTAAAAATTGATAAATGATCCAAGCTCCGATGGACAGCATGCTTCTTTCCCATTCCAGGGAGAAGAAGAGGCAGGGCAAGGTCACACAGATATAAGGGGAAAAAGTAGGTAAAATATACAGAAATAAAATAAGAGAGAGGTGTGACCTGCTATCAGCAGAAACAGCATAATTATTCAAAGCCAACATGCATGAAGCTGACTGAAATATAGAAACAGCTCATTAGATTATAGCAAAAGTATGAACCGGAGAGGAGCATGACAAAATAAAATAACTCCAAAAGCTAAATATCAAAATGAAAAGTGGAGAAAGCAATAGGGAGGAGAAGAGACCGCTCATACAAAAGGTTTCTTCAGCTCTTGTTTTTTATTCGGAAGACAGATAATTTGTTAATTTAGACCATTTCTCGATTAGTGCGGGTCATCCGTGCACAGGGACAGATAATTTGTTAATTCGAAGTACAACGACAGAAAATTAATGCTACCTGACTATGATAATGAATACTGTTTGCACTGACAACGAGTACACCACCAATTGGTGATGGAACTGCAAGTAGCTTGTAAGCATCATGAGGGAGGTTCTACAACAAA
>NW_019104490.1:3908338-3922832 GCF_001995035.1 Momordica charantia
CCACCATTTCCATTCATTTGAAATAATTATAGGGCATCAGATTAGCCATGGTTTAGCTAGGTTCAATTTGACAAAGAATTTACGTTGTGGTGGTTACCTAAAGAAAGGCAGGGAACAAATAGACAATTTCGTCAAGAAGGGATAAATTCTAGCCATATTTTAAGAGGTCAAAGGTGCGCTTAAAGAGATGAGGCATAAGAAGCACAGCATCATGAGGCATAAGAGATTAGAAAAGAAAGAAATCGCCTCCCTCTCAATTTCATGCTCCCCTTTCAGAGTCTCACCTTCTTCATTAACCAAATAATCTACAGCATTCTTGTTCCTTCTGTCGTTAGAAGAATTATGGAAGAACTTGGAATTACAATCCCTCTCCTTAACCCACTTGACCTGGGCTTTCTACCTTCAACTTTCTTCCTTCTTACGAATCACCTCTTCAAACTACCTTGTCAAACTTAATCTTTCCTCCTTCAACTTCGAAGACAGATCTCCCTCCATCTCCAGACTATCTAAAGTTTTCAGCCTCTCACTGAATCTCAAACTTCTTACCTAACGTCTCAAAAAACAGAAGCATTCCACACTTTCAGCGAGACTTTAAGGGACTTTAACTTCCTCATAAAACAAAAACCTTTCTACCTCCCGAAGCCCCCAAACTCCACCATGACGGAAAGGAAACTTTAAAGAGGAGTGAGAAAGCCACATGTTTTCGAATCTAAATGGGCAAGGCCCCCCACTTAAAAAAGCCCGAATCCAAATAAATCGGCGTGGCCCCAAGGACTGTCTCACTTGAAGGAACCCCAGCTCTTGGAAAGGAGGAATCTATCTAGCCTACAACAAGCACACCACCTAGACCACGTGAACCTACCATTGGCTAAAGAATTATCCACCAAACTACACTCCTCAATAAAATTGTTAAGAACCCTCATCAACTTCGGGAATCTCCCTACACCACTCGATTTCTCATATGGAAATTGAACACATTAAAATCCTCAGCCAAACACCAATGTTCCCCATTTGATTTCTCATTGATGACTATGAATTTGTTTCTTACAAAAAATAAATAAATAAATAAATTTAAAAAAAAAAATCTTCAGTTAAATTCTCTTTCTAGGTTATAAGCATTAGGCCAATTTGTGATGCTTTGTGCAAAAAACACAATGGCAGCATGGAAAAGAAATTTAAAAACCATTCAGTTATTGACCTTGTGCTCGACTCCAAAGAAACCTTAATTAAAGGACCTTCCTCTTGTTTTTTTTGGAACAAGATACTAACTTTTCATCGAAGATATGAAAATGAACAAAATATCTCCTTTTGTTACAGTCATTGGACCTTAAACAGGTTCAAATCTTCCTCGAACAACCATCTTTTGATATGAGGTGTGTCGAGTGGCTCATTCCACTTGCTCTTTGATGATTGATTTGTCGAATGAAGATGAAGGTTGCAATATGGATTGATTTCTCAATTCAAGGAGGTTATCAAGATTTGACCAAAATCCTACTTGCGCACCTATTCGCACTGGGAATGATTCTATGCAAAGGTTATCCAATGTTAGCTCAAAGATCTTTTATCCCTTTCATCTTAGAAGAGCAAAATCTCTCATATTACTTTAATCAAGTTGCCATTACTCTTGTTCCTGTCAAATATAAGGGCAACACTGAATCTTCTGATTCTAAAAGAGCCAGAAGTTTCTAGACTAGTGTAAGCATTTTTGGGTTTTTTAGTTTGCTAGTTTGTTAAATGGTAGTGGCTGTGATTAAGGAGCTGTTTTGGTCCCCTTTTTGTGATCTTGGGTAGTTAGGTGGCTTCTTCATTTGTTTATTGGTTTGCTTTTGGTTGATTCTTTTTCTCTCCTYCTAGAGGTTGTCTCCTTAAACATTTTGTATCATTTCATAAAATAAAAATAAAAATAAAAACTTGTTTCTTGTTCAAATATTAACTATTTAGTTATTATTTGCATGCCATTATGAATGAAATAAAGGCCAAAGTTATGCCCCTTTTCAGGGCAAAATAATCACACCGAGATCATATACCTGCATTAGGATTGGAAATATTACCACAACCATGGATAATGATGACACACTATTTCTCATGTTGTTCAAATTTTATTAAAGAGTCAACCTTAATAGTACCTTTACGACAAATAAACCAGGTTTTTTTTTTTTTAACAAGAAACGAACTTTTCATTGATAGATGAAAAGGAACATAAAATGTTCAAGATACAAACTCCCAAGGGAGTGAAACCAATAAACCAGGTTTATGTGAACCATTTTAAAGTTAATAAAATAAGTTCTCCATTCCTACTATCTGTACTACTATTCCATGGAAATCTAGAAACACCCAACAAAACAGAGTGTAATTTCAACAAATATGCCAATTAATCAAAGGTTCAAATGTGACAAATTATTTAATAAAAATGATATATCTATACTATAAAAGTTGGTGAAGTTTTTGCAGCTTTCTGATAGGATTGATCCAGATTTATACTTACACGGGCAGACCATATGAGAGGATGCTGCTTCAAGGTTGTGCTAATACTTAGCGCAGAAATCATACAAGTATGGTGCTTCCATGAAACACGACCAGCCCAGGTAAGTTCCTGCTCGTGAAGAATCACCATCACAGGTTCAATATAACCTAAAAAGAGGAGAAATCTTCTGTTAGAAATATCATACAAGAAAGACTGATTCAAAGGTTAATCTTTTCTTTCCAAAAATAAAACCAATGGCACAACATTCGACCAAGTAAAGCTACAAGTTACAAAATAACTCATAGCTTACCTCCAACCAAAATGAAGATGATTAGTTATACGATTAGTTATAAGAGTTGCGGTTAGTTTACACCTCCGTTGATGCATCCCTCTAGATCTAGATTCAAAGGTTAGTCTTTTCATGAAAAACACACTTTATTCTTTTTAAAAATGAAACAAAATCTCACTTTAGAATATTCGGGGACCTTTGAAGCTCTCTTCTCTCTCTAAGATTTTGAACATTCAGGAAAGTTCAAGAGGGATTCATAGGTAACTGTCAATCTCCTCAAGATTTTTTATTAAGCTATTTTTCAAATCATCAGCGTGTTAGAGATTGTTATTACTCTGGAATATGGCTTTTCTAGCTAAATTGGGATGGAGATTCTTTTGGGAAACACTCTTTTTGGAACAAAATTATATCTAGCATTCACTGCTCAGATTCTTTTGGATGGTATATGGCCAAAAGAAAGAACATCAACCTTCGAAGCCCTTGGCTTACTATTTCCAAAATTTGGAAGCAACTGAAACTTTTTTCTTCATTCAAAGTGGGAAATAATGGTAAAAGAATTTCTGTGTGGCATGATTGTTGGTTGGTAGATTCTCCTCCAAATCTCAGTTTTCCCTTCTTTTTTTAAGGAGTATTGAACCATTTATTTAAGGAGTTCTGTCACCAAATGGTTCCATGTCTGATTTTTTCGATGAGTTTTGTTTATCATGTAGAATTACTTTCAAAAGAAACCTGTTAAGGATCCCACATTGAAAAGAAAAGGGACCTAACAATGGTTTATAATAAACATGGGTTACTCCTCTCATTGCCAATTGGTTTTCCGATGGAACCCCATGAATATTGATATGGTATCAGAGCCCAAAACGCTCAAACGAGCAACCGATCCAAAAATGGAATCCGGCCAAGATCGATGAGCCAAAAAGAGCCACGATCTTGAGAGGGCATGTTAAGGATCCCACATTGAAAAGAAAAGGGACCTAACAATGGTTTATAATAGACATGGGCTACTCCTCTCATTACCAATTGGTTTTAAGATCGAACCCCTTGAATATTGATAAAACCTAAAAGAGAAAGAAATTGTGGAATTCAACCTTCAAAAAGTCAAAGGAAAAAAAACAACAATAATTTTTTTTTAAGAAAATGATTCATTAAGCAAGCGAACAAAAGAACAGCCTGACAACAGGGAACAATGAGACCTCTTCCAAAAAGAACTAGCAAAGCAAAGCTCTCCAGTCTTGAAGGATCATCATAGAGGAACTGTAGTTACAAAAGAATTTGGTATTCCTATGACACCACCATGAGGCTGTGATATGTACACTATTACAAAAAGAATCAAAAGACTTAGCCTTTTCATCAAAAGACCAAAGAGTTCTCTCCAGCCAAAGATTCCATAGAAGAGCTCTGAACGAGCATTTGCACAAAAAAAAAAAAATTAACCTTTCCTTTGAAATGCCAACCGACAAAGCATTCAAGCAACCAAACATCCACGTCCATAGGCATAAAAATCGAGATCCCAAAGATATCAAACAACATCTGCCAACCTTTTACAGCAAACAGTCATTGCAGAAACAAGTGGTTTAAGGACTCTACATCCCTCAAACAAAGGCTACAAGCAGAGGGGGAAATCGTCAACTTGGGGCAGCGTTATTGTAATCTTTCAAATGTGTTCAAGGATCAGTGTGCTAAGGTCCATAGGCAAACCTTCACCTTTTTAGGGATAAAATCCTTCCAAATAAAATCTATCAACGGGGTTTGCAACTTTGGGGAGGTTTCTATAAGTTTCATAAAAGTTGATTTAGTCGAGAAGTAGCCATCCTTCTCGGGGAACCACATTGTCTTGTCTTCACCCAACCCTAAAACAAAAGAGTAAAGTCTCTGAACCATCCTCACCTAATTTTCAAGCTCCCCATCAAAGAGACCCCTTCTGAAGCCTAAATCCCAGGTTTTTTATCCACATTCCAGCTGTCTTTGGCCGAAGCATTCTGTTTTAAAGATATTGCAAACAGATCTGGAAACTCTTGCTCAAGAGGCATTTCGCCAGCCCATTTATCTAGCCAAAAGCTTATTCTTCCCCTTGATTTTCTTTGAAAACCAGAGCCTTTTGAAAATAATAACAACTCTTGGCAATATCAAACCAAGGCCTCCCTCAGTCCCTCTAGCTTTTCCTTTGGGAGTTCTAGTCCACCAACCATGATTGTCAACGCCGTAGATGCTAGCTATAACTCTCCTCCAGAGAGCAAATTCTTCCCGAGTAAAATGTCAAAGTCATTTCATCAACAAAGCAGTGTTCTTATGACGAAAAGCAACAATGCCCAAGCCCCCAGCTTCAAAGGACGGTAGGAATGTTCCCATTTCACCAATTTTCTGCAGGAGTGAGAGGATCCACCATCCCAGAAGAAGTTCCTCACAACCTTATCCATTCTTGCGTAATACTCACAGGGGCCTTTAACAATGAGAAGTAAAAATTAGGTAAGCTGTTCATAACAGATTGAGCCAAACTCAGCTCAATACAGCTTAAATCATTCTAATAAAGCTCCCTAAGACAATATCTTTGCCATCTGTTTGTTTTCTTTGTTTTGCAGCTACAAAAAACAAAATCATCATCTATCTTTCTACTGCTTATATTCTTTTGCAAGCTGGTATCATTTATTTATGAAGTTTGGTTTGCTTTGGATTTTTTCAAATGACTCAAAGTAATCTTTAACATATCTTGTTTGGTCCTCGTCTATCTTCTAGATCCCTTTATTATGGTCCAATGGGGTTACATTTCAGAGCTTTGGTTAGAATGGAATCAAAGTATTTTTTTTAATAGGAAACAACTTTTCACTGATATATATGAAAAGAAATAGAAACGTTCAAATTATACAAATTCCCAAAGGAATGAAAATATAAAAACAAAGGAAAAAAACAGAATAGAAACGTGAAAATAAAAAACAGCTAGAGCCCTAAAAAGGAATCCCAAAAAGAACAGATTGTTGTAAGTGAGTAGTCCATGAATAGAAATAGAACCAAGAGTGAGCACCATTGAGATGCTTTAAATTTAGCCATGTCAAAGCAATCGAACCAATTTCTCTTCTTGTCTTCGAAAATTCTTTGATTTCTTTCAAACCACAATTTGTAAATTAAGGCTTTTACTGAATTAGACCATAGAAGCCACGCTTTAGGATTAACTTTGGGGCCACTTAGAAGCTGGTTTAAGTTCCTTCCGATCGTATGAGAAAAAAACTCATTGGATGGTGAAGGAAGCAAACATCGGAATCAGAGGATATTTGAAAATAAGCATTGTATACTGTCTGATCTATTTGAATCCTCCTAGCTTCTCAGTGATGTTTATCAAAGTTATTCGCGGATTATCATCCTCGTGACATTTATTTAAATTGGAATGTCTCATTTCTCATGATTAGTCTTATTCTTTTGTTTGGTTCCCTTTCAACTTTTGTCCTTTCTCATTTATTCAATGAAAGTTTTATTTCTTGTTAGAAAAAAAAACCCCCTTTTAACTAAAAACTCTTCCAAGCTAACTTTTTTGCCCTAGAAAATACATTGATTCCTTTATATTCATAAATCTCAAACCAAAGCTTTGACCGTATTGAACCAAATTAGTTTTGCCTCTCTTCAATCCATGTCCAAAAAGAAGATAATAGATAGTTATTTCTTCCGACTTCCCCTTATTTTCTCAGTTTGTTCATTGTTTGGCGGGGGATGGAAATGACACCTACTTCTGAGAGGATATGTGGCTAGGGGATACACCTTTTTGCTTTGTTTCCTTACTTGTATCATATTTCTTCCATGAAGGGTCGGTTGGTGGCTCCAATTTTGCCTTCTCTAGGCAATGCTTCCTTGTTGGTTTTTGGTTTCCGTCATCCTTTGTCCAAGAGGGAGACATCGGATCTTGTAGCCTTATCGTCCAAGTTGGGGGACTTCGTTATTAGTGTGAGTAGTAGGGACTCTCCTTCGGTCACCTAATTCTTCTAAAGGGTTTTCGTGTAAATCCTTCTTCATGTGTCTGGCAGATCCTCTCCCCACTCATTGCTCTGTTCTTTCTTCATTATGGAATGTTAAGATTCCGAAGAAGGTCATATTTTTTGTATGGTAGTTATTACACGACAAGGTTAATACATTTAATCGCATTACAAGGCATTAATCTTTTTTTACAGGGCCACAATGTTTTTTGTAGGGTGCCATATAGGTTCTAATTCATCTCCTGTGGGCTTGCCCGTTTGCATCCTCTATTTGGAATTGTTTGTTTTGGACTTTAAGATTTCTCTATTTGCTCTAAAGAGTGTAATTCGATGTTGGAAGAGGTTCTCCTTCACTATTCATTTCAGGATAAGGGGTGCTTTTCGTGGTGAGTGGGGTTTGTGTTGTTCTATGGAGGCTATGAAATGAGAAAAATAACAGAATTCATAGAGAAGTCGAGAGATCTTGGGAGGAGGTTTTGGCTCTCGTTCGATTTTATGTTTCTCTTTGGGCCATGGTGTCCAAAGATTTTTGTAATTACCCCTTAGGTTTAATCCCGTTAGATTTGAGACCCTTCTTTTAGTTTGGCACCTTTTGTTGGGGCTATATTTCAGCATGTCCTTTTGTATTCTTTCATTCTTCTCAATGAAACTATGTTTTTGCATTAAAAAAATAATTGAAAAAATAACTAAAAAAATAACCATGAGCAACCAAAACACTGAAGCGTAACCTCCCAAATTTTCATGTTAAAGAAACAATGGGAAAACAAGGGATGAAAGTCCTCTCCCACCTCTAAACACAATAAACAACAGTTAGGACTCAATGTCCAAAAAGAGCACCAGACAATTTTTATCCTGTTTAAGCTTAACTTCCATACAGAATTTACTAAGTGTTCCATACAGAATTTACTAAGTGTGTATACTGTATGCAGCCTACAATGAAGGAGCAGCTACCAATTCTCAAGGCTTGATTTTACAGTAAAAATTCTTGATTTATCTAGATTCCAGTATTTTTTATCATTACAAATCTTTTTGAATGGAAAGATCGGTGAGATTTTATAATATATTATTCCTTGAATTAAAAATAATAATAAAAAAAAAGTTTTGTTGTAACCACCTCATGGACAGATGTATGTATTCTGTTGGTCCACGTTTTTGGGCAGCAGAAATTTTTGCTGTCCAGCTTGAGCCAAGTTTTAATGGATTGCTTTCAAAATAATGATAGATAAAAAAATATAAAAGTATGAGGGGAAAAGATAAAGCACAATAAAGTATGATAGAAAATCAAGGAATTTTCAATACACACCATGTACAAATACGAAATCCTTTACATGTTTCACATCCAAATCCCTTAGGTTGCTAAGGTATGAAGATTCAACTCGAGCAGAACTTGCACCTCCGTGACCAAAAGCTTCATCGACCGCAACCAAACCAGAACCAGCCTAACATATAAATTTTTTAATGCAAGTTGAACATAAAGATAACATATGAGTATAGATACATGCATAAATAATAAGCCAGGTGATTTCGAATACAATCCCATTGTTTCTTATCAAAAAAAAAATAATAATAAGCCAGGTGATGATCCTATAAGAAACAAAAACTTTTTAATGAAGAAACCAATAAGTCATGTGATGATTCTACAAGAAACCAAAACTTTTTAATGAAGAACCATACTTCCATTAAGATAAATGAAAAATACAAAAATGCAATGCAGTTAGGTCCCATTATTTTGGATTGGAGCCTTTTATTTAGGGATTCCCCTTTGTTGGACTGTTTTTTTGTGTGCCCTCTTTGTTTCTTTTTTGGTATGTTTTTCATTTCTCTCAATGAAAGTTCTGTTTCTTATAAAAAATAAAAAAAACAAAAACAAAAACAAAAATGCAATGCAAAAAAGGAAAAGTCCATTACAAAAGGAGCCTATACAAAAAAAAATGAAAACAAACTAGAGATTACAAGAAGGGTCCAAATTGTTGAGAATTAATTTTTTTTAAAAAAAAGATGGTCTTAAAACACGTAGGAGATAGACACCAAAAGAGAATATTCGCTATTGCAGAGGTTGAAAATGAGTGTCAGGTTAGGGCACTCATGTAAATAGCAATTCAGGAAAGTTAGATTTATTATTTTTATCCATTTAAACTTGTAATCTTTGATCCCTAAAGTTTAGGGGCTGATTAGATTACTTTGTTAACACAATGTAATCATTAATAAATATAACGAATAAATTCTCAAAAACTTCCAAGGTATAAGAGAATAGGAGAAAAAAAAAACCCTAGGTTCCTCAAAACCCTAGGTGCTGCTGATGGCACCCCACCCTACTTGTGGTGACTGCTTCAATCTACAACTACATCATAGTTGATTGTTTGTCAGGCTTCTTTTTAACAAGGAATTCCCACGTACTAGATAAACTATAAACCCTCTCTTGTTCTTGGCTTCTCCAACCTTAATTAGGTCTTCCTTTAAACAATTCCTCATCTTCAAGTTCAATCCTTTGATTTTCCCAGAGGTTTTTGCGTGCACTACCTGTATTGATATCTACTCCTAAAATCATAGCAAATTGGATCCCTAGGCACATAAACGCATAATGTAGGGATACTCACCCAATCAACAGGGCTAAAAATGCTACTCTCTTGCCAAAAAATGGGTATATGTCACGATAGATGTTACCTTCTTCGAACATCTCTCATTATACTCCAAAACTGATTTTGAGGGAGAGAGCGAGTGACAATCAACTTTGTCAAGTCTCAACAATCGACATATTTTAAATATTCAATACTTTAAACATCAAAAGATAATATAGTTCATTAAAAAGATCCAAAAAACTTTATAAAACAAACTCAAAAGTAGAATAAAACAAGTATTCTACACATTTTCTTCATCCTTGTCACCTCTGTCAGATTACGTTTGACCATCAAAATCACTAAATACTACCGCTTCCAGTTTTGGTTCATCACCTAAACATGCTAAACATGTCAGTCATATGCCGTCTTGCTCAATGTGCAAATATTGTGAATGATAAGTCAATTTTAGCATATTTCAATGTAAACCAAGAAGCTTAAATGAAGAATGGTGCTATAGAACATAAGCCAGTGGATAGAATTACTTATAGTCCAACATAGTTTCTCTTTCTATACAATACACAGATAGTAGGAACTAGAAGTCAACAAAGCATCGCATAAAGTTACCACCCCTAGCCAAGTAAAAAGTTCGGAAGGCAAAAGACACCTGCGAAGCCTTAAGTATTATCATTTGCAAACCATAAACAAGAACTCCTCCACACCTGCCTTGAGGATCAACCTTTACCACAGGACCTCTTGCAAATGATTCTCGACCTCTTTTCAAATGAAGCCATTGTGGACCCTCAAAGCAATGCATTGAGCTACAAATGAAAAATTCCACTCAATAGTAATTGTCAAATGCCAAAGAAAATTAGACGACTGAAATAATAAAATAACCAGCGCAATAGCCTTTCCCAGCATAATATATTTGTAGATCTATCTGGTACATGATGGAAATAATTAGGAGGGATAGAATAACTACATTATTTTTTCAATGAGAAACCAAGCTTTCATTGAGAAAAGAATGGAAGAAAACAAAAGAACACGCCAAAGGGCATACAAAAGCTAGAACAACCCAAACCAAGGAGCCTCACACCTAGCTCTACAAAAAGGGGCTTCAATCCAAAATAATGAGATCTGATCAATAATTACAAAAGTCCTCAGAAGCCAACACTTATGTAGAGGCATAAGGCATTAACCCTAGCCAACAATCACATCTCCTCCCAAGATTTATCCATATCTTTAACAATTATAGTGTTCTTTTCTAGCCAAAAACCCCAAAGGACCAACTTGCCAAAAACCCGACCCTTGTCTCTATATGGCAGAGGCACTAGGATCTCCTCCATCATAGACCTGCACTCCCTGATTCGAGCCAAACAAACACCAAATGCTTGAAAAAAAAAATTATCCCAAACTAAGCAAGACAACTCCAAAGGGACGACTAGATCCTCAGTCGCATTCCTATAGAGACAACACCACTGCAGCCCCACCACAAAAGAATAATGTCTCATAAATTCACAATACGGCCTAGGATGTTCACCCTCCCAAGCAAAACGTACCACCCAAAGAATTTAACCTCCTTTGAAATTTTGACATTCCACGTTAAGGAAAAAATAAGGGCACTCAAAGGGGGAGGATCACACAAACGACAGAAGTAAGAGCTACAAGAAACCTAGAATAACTACATTATGGTCATGCATAACAAATATGTATGTTGCCTTAATATATAAGTCACATAATAAACTTGAAGTCAAATAAAATTACCAGTAAAGCTACCAAGAGATGAACTAATCTAACAATTACAAATACATTAACCTTTTTGTTTGTTTGATTCTAGTTACTTCCTGATATTTTTTAGGTTCCATCCGATACTCAAGATACAAAGGACCATGGTCAGCAATCTATCAACATTTGCACCTCATTAAGGATGTAGCCATCTGCCGTGTGGGGGAGAATAGCCAACTCAGCTTCTGGAATGACAGATGGATTGCACGGGGATCTTTGGCTAGCCTTTTTCCGACCCTATTTGCTCTAACTGAGTATAAGAAGGCCACTATTGCAGACCACTGGTCTAGATCCACCTCCTCCTAGAACTACAACTTCCGCCGAGCTCTCAAGGAAAAGGAAATCGATGATTGGCTGCGCCTATCACAAATGATAAACCCGATTGTCCTCCCCCCCTTGAGGACTTATGGTTATGGCCCCCTGGAAAAAACAGATTCTATTCCACAAAATCTGTCTTCAACCTCATTGTTTCGCACACCTCCCCCCTGGCCCCCACCCTCTACCCAAGTCTTTGGCAAGAAAAATGCCCTAAGAAAGTCAAAATCTTCTGCTGGGAGCTTAGTCATGGGGCCCTAAATACGCATGATAGAGTTCAGAGGAAACACCCCCACATGGCCCTTTCCCCAAATTGCAGTCACCTATGTTTTGGGGCATCAGAGACACAAGGCCACCTTTTCATCCACTTTGCATATGCCACTCGTTTTTGGAACCGTATTCTTATGGAATTTGGTTGGAAAACAGCTCTACACACTAGACCTTCCATTTTCCTTGACTGCCTCCTAACTGGACACCCTTTCCGAAAGGCCAAAGCTACCCTTTGGGTTCTCATAATTCGGGCTTACCTATGGAGTTTATGGTTGGAAAGAAATGATAGGGTCTTCAACAATAAATCACACTCTTTTGATAGTTTTTTTGATAGAGTTTTGCTATTAGCTCTTGGTTGGTGTAAAAGCTTCTACTCCCTCTTTAACAACTACTCTCTTAATGACCTTATTACAAGTTGGAAGGTTTTCTTGTAATTGCCCTTGCGGCCTTTTGTATATTGCATACCATCAATGAAATATTTGTTTCATATCAAAATATATATATATATATAATCTTAAATATAAGATGATCAAGTTCACTAATAATGTTGAACCATTCTGAGAAAATAAACAAGATAACTAGAAAGATTAAATTTTTGGAGATGGTTTCCAATAATCAAACACAAACATTATCATGGAAGACGATAGAAAAACATGAATGTTGCATAACACATCTGATCAGAGAACCATACTTCGTACTAAATGCAAGTAGTCACGGACTCTATGGAAATCTTAACAAACCAAAAGGCTGTACCAATGTATGGACAGTGCCAACATACAGTTGTGTTCCTTTCATGTCTCCTCTTTAGAAAAAAATATTAGAAGAAGAAATAAAACTTGTTAGAGATATTAAATCTAGAAATACGTGAATTTTCTGCCTGCACCAATTATGTTTTTCTGTATAAAAAATAAAGGGAAAAAATCACTAGAATTGTGGTAAATATGAATTCAACAATTAAGGACTTGTCTTACCCAGTCCCCAATTATGTTAATCATGGATCAGACAAGGATAAAGAGTTCTAGTAGACACACATAAAACACCAAAAGTTAAAGATTTGCACATCCCATGTCAATGTACATATTTTTTATTATGCACATTATCTTTGTTTGAAAGTTCATAAACTTACACGTGAGAATTAGTCAATGATTAAATTATTGTAGAGACCAATCAAAAAAGCAAACAAATATCTTGTTCCTTTAACACCTCCACCCACCTTGTACGGAGACAATGAATAGAATCATCAAACTCGAGCACTGAAATTTTTGCTTCTTGAAAGACTAATATAATCGAATCTCTTTTCTTAGAACCATCACCTCCTCTGCTAGACAAAATTGCCATAGATTCAACATTACCATGCAACCTGCAATGCAAGATGCGAGAAAATAAAATTATCACTCAACAAAAATAGCAAAGAGCTTACTAAAAATAAATCTGACTTCTTCCACTCTAGTTCTACACTAGTGTTGTGCATTACTTGCAAACCAGCATCAAGGGATCTAAATCACATTCTTTAAGGTGCCCATTCACAATGAAAATGATGAAGATCTTGTAATCTTTTGGGGAGGTGGTGCCAAGTTGAGGTTGTCATGCTACGTGGAGGAAGTCCTCATACATCCTTATTTCCCATACAAAGAAAGATTTCTTTGGGAATTTAGTTCCTTTGCTATTTCATGGATCATCTTGCTAG
This sequence comes from Momordica charantia, assembly GCF_001995035.1. Next base: position 3,921,663 of record NW_019104490.1, read on the forward strand.
AAAGGAAAACAAGGGTGCTTATAGGGGTGAGAGATCTTGAGGAGAGATTTGGAGTTTTGTGCACTTAAATGCTTCCCCCTTTGTGTCTATTTGACCAAGTTTTATTTTGATACTCCTTTGTTCTTTATTACCAACAATTGCAGTTCCGTCTTGTAACTTCTTCCTTTCATTGTATCTCCTTTTTCTTTGTTTTGACCTGCCTTTTTGTATGACTTTCTTTTTTGTAGTTCTATTCTTCTTAATAATAGTTGGTTTTATATTTTAAAAAAGCAGTTTAGAATTAATTCACAAAGACCTGGGCATTATTTGCATTCATAACTTGATTCAGATACGCTTCCAACCATATCATATAACTCGTCTTGATGAGCCCACCTTACTCCATCCACCACTGATAAACAAACTAAACAGCATATGGTAATTGATCTGCTGACTTGGATGCAGGGTACTTTAGCAATGTTGTCTACAATTTTATGGGATCCTGTCAAAGAATTAATCGCTCCCCTAGGAAAAGTCGTGAAAGCTACAGTATCAAAAAATAATATCCAACCATTTCTAGAACTCTAATTTATATAAAGATGAAGCTTCTATTTTCTTTCCAAGGTGAGACTTTGAATTGTCCCTCCCTTTTTAAAAAGAAGGATTAATGACAGACTACTACCATAACTTATCTTAATCAACAGAGATGGATAGAAAAAGACTACGACCTGAGAGAGTTGTAGCATGGATATACACTCAAAAACAAGTAAAGGGCATTTATATGTTCTTCGTCTTCCATAATATTAGGGTTCTACAAGCAATATGTAAATGATGTTGGTGTATATGATTTTTGCGGACAGTTAATGATTATATCAAGGAGCCTCCTTTGCAAATATTCGAGATAGTTAGCTAGTAACACATTTTTCTTTCTATGAGAAACAAGCTTATTACTGATATGATGAAAAGTACAAAATGGGAGGCAAAAGGACCCATAATTGAGGAGTATACCTATAGTGGCAAACAAGCTCGAGCGACGCCCCAGAAACACCGTCCATAATGCCACCGCGCTTGACTTCTCCTGAGCTTCTCGATTCTCTGCCACCCTCTTCTTGAACTCTAACAACATAAACCTCGAGGATATTACCAGCGGTGACAACAAGGTTCGGAACTGGACCAATTTGTCGGCGGGCCGGC
>NW_019104490.1:3923222-3970520 GCF_001995035.1 Momordica charantia
TTTTCTCTTCTTTTTTTTTTTTTAAATATTGGTTAGTGTCCGGCCAACTCACCCATCTCGATTAATCAGAAATTTTTTTAATTATATTTATTTACTTGGAAAATTGAGGGTCGACCTATACTATTTCAGGCTTTCCCAACTACATAGCCTCTATATGTTCTTTTTTTAATTCAAGCATATCATCTCTTCGACAGGCATGTCATCTTTTCGACATATATCAAATATTATTATTCTTTGGTTGTACACCTACTTTTTAATCTAGAAGTCTTGAATTTAAATTTCCATTATACCATTTTTTTTCTTTTTATTTAAAGATATTTTATATTACAAATTGTTTTCTCTTTTAAACAAATTTAAATAAATGATACCTATTAAAATTTATCTTATTTTCTAAAATAAAATAACTACTAATTCTAATCGATAAAATTAAATAATTACTATTAAAAAATTATAAACAATTACTAATCGTACACCTTTAACTCTTTAGTAGACAAATATAACATTAGACAAATAATAAACAAATCTCACAGTAATTATAAAATGGCTAATCATACATGTAAACGATAAAATCAGAAGAGGAAACAAACGATTACACAAAAATTGTCTTTCCCAACCATAAAAATGAGGTAAAGATATCGTATCTCCCTTATTACTAGCATCTATTTATATCTATGCTATTGTTATCAATAGTATCTATTTTATTGTTGGTATATCTCTCACACTCAAATAAACAAATGAGTTTTCTTGACCCAACCTTGACTTCAACATCAGGCAAATGAAAAATTATCCCATGATAGTTAAGATGCAAGCATTAAATGTCAAATTGACATGCAATTTGATTTCTTGTTACTCGATATATGTTTGACATATTTGTTTTCAAAAACAGCTTTCAAATTGTGTTATCTAAATCGTGGAAATTATAAAAACGACATTAAATTGTAGGGCTTCCAACGCCACAAAGGGATACGAAATACTGAACCAAACAAATAAATTGATAGAGACTACAAAAGTAGATAAAAAAATATATCAAAACAAATAAATTGTTTGGAGAGCCCAATCTCTTTACTATTGATTAAGTACATTGAAGATTATTAACTTTCAGGTCACTAATTCAACCAACACCACTAACTTAGTGGGATAAAGGCACTACACATTATAAGTAACAATAATTTATAAATAAATAACTTCTCAACAGTCAAAGCGAGCATAACTCAGCGGTAATTAGCATATACATCAAACCAATAGGTTGTGAGTTCACTTCTCAACTAATAAATAAAACTGTAGTTAATTTTAACAAGACATCTCAACATTCATCCTCAAATGAGAGAGTTACTAGCATTGTCACTATATGTTACTTACTGGAGGACCATTAAATTAAATAATTACTAAATAATACACAATGAACAACTGTTGATTTTTTATCATCAACGTTACGTGCGCAATCAACATAAGAAAATACAACAAGAAATTAGACTTTGGAATAAACAAACCATATAAATGGAATTATTTTTAGGTATTGTAATACCATATTCACTACTTGCTAGTGAACTGTTGATAGTCTACAAAGAAATTGACTTAGTCTATTAATAATACGTGAAATTTTAGGCATGGTGTACACGAGATACTGCAAAGCTCCAACTACACTTCGTGTGGTATAAACTTAATTATACATAAATAGAAAAAATTACTTATTTTAAATGAATAAACATATTTAGAATGAATGGTTTTTTTTTGTTCTTTTCGCAAAAAGTATATAAGAATCAAAAAAATTATAAAAATCAAGATATGCCAAACAATGGAGTGAGTGGTTCCACGGCAACCAGGAAGCCAGTTGACCCATGGAAATTTGCTTATAAATTAAGACTTTTGAAATTCTACCGTGATTTATTATTAGTGCATTTTTGTTTTTGATATCCGTGAGTGTCCGAACCAACTTACGCACACCTCGACTAATCTCACGAGACAATCGTCTAATTCTACAACATTTGGTTTTCGAAAACCCAAAATAATTACTAATTCATGAGGTAAATGACCATCATGAGATTTTGAATAAAAAAAAGAGTTATTATCAGTAAAAATCGTAAAATTCATGAGAAATTAAACAACGACCGCATTTCATATTCCCACTTTTGATATCGCATGTCATTTGGTAGCCAATTATTAATTTACTATTTATTGATTTTTTATGACATACTTTTAAATTTATATATTAAAGGAAGGGAATAATAGTATAACATATCTTTACCAATAAATTTAAATATATATCATTAAATTAATAGTTGAATAGCATTATTTTTTTATTTGAATAGTAGTTTAATAACATTATATTTCTATTAACAGATTTTGTGCTATAAAAAAAAACAGATTTTGACAAATGTTGTATGGAAGTACTGGAATTAAAATTTTAAATATAGAATTGATTTTTTTGACCAAATAGAATTGAGAATTTTAAAAAGATTAGATTACCAAAATTTTATTTTTAATTATCGATACGTTTGGTTGGGCCATAAAAATAATATTGAATTTTATATTTTATTAAAATTAGAAAAAAAAGAACCCTAGGGTTGTTTTCCTTCGTTCCTCCCTTTCTATTTCACGGCTTCCTCCTCCTGTATCTATCTCAGCGAAGCTGCGGTTTCCATCGAGCTCGCCCAGACTGAGCTGCGAAAATGGTAGGCCTTCTTCAAATCCCGTCTGTTTCGGTAGCCTACATTCATGTTCTAGTGTTTACAGATATGAATTCGTTTTCATTTTAGTTAAAATCACATGCTGTTTATATGCATTTTATTTGAATCATGATCTTCTTTTTTTCGTACTCTTGACAGGCTCCGAAGAAGGCTGTTGGAAAAGCTTCAGCAAAGAAGAAGCCGGTAAACGATTTTTACGTTTGTATAGTTTGAGTTCTTGTTCCATTCTCGGTTGCTTTGGTTTATCACAGTGTTGGGTTGTTTGCAGGAGAAGGTGGTGAACCCGCTATTCGAGAAGCGTCCGAAGCAGTTTGGAATCGGTGGGGCATTGCCGCCCAAGAGGGATCTCACACGCTTCGTTAAATGGCCGAAGGCTGTTCAAATTCAGAGGAAGAAGAGGATTCTCAAGCAGAGGCTGAAGGTTCCGCCGGCTTTAAATCAGTTCACCAAGACCCTCGACAAGAATCTTGGTAATAAAATCGAGTAGCTTTGGTCAACAGTGCAGATTCCTATCATATGATCAGTCAAGAAATTTTTTAAATCAGTTGTTAGGTTTTAGATTGTTATTATCGTATAGTTTTGTTAATTACGACTTTTAGCCCTCTTGGGTTTGTGACGTTTCCAATGCCGTTTTTTCAAACATTCTCTCACTTTCTCGACTTTCGAATTCAAATTGAAACTCCTGTAGTTAAGTATAAATTTTGCTAGGTTATAGAAGCGATAATTTGTTTGATTGCTCTTAAGTTTATAGATGTGTGTAAAATGTTTTGCTAAGGTAAAAACAGATATAAATAGTTCCGTACCTTATTGTTTGAAGGTTTTGTTTGGCTACTTTGAGATATTATGTTTTGATCGACAATGACAATACGAGTTTACTTTGAAGCTGACCGACAATGCAAGATTGTTTTGGAAGTTGGTAGTGAACTTCAGTTTCTTGGAGTAGATTCTTGATCAAACCTTCTTTCTTGTTTGATTTCTTGGATTATTCTTATTCCTTGTCACAATTTGGGTAATTTAGGAGCTCTCATGACTGAATTGCTGTAATTTGTTGTTTCTCTTTAGATAAACCTCAATTTTAGTGCCCAGTGAGTGAACTGTAGTGTGTCCCTTTATCTTTTCAATGGTTTCTTGGAACGATGTGATAGTTTCTGACCTGATTCCAGAATGCTTCTGGTCATCATCATAGTTTTGGCTGGACTTTAAGTGTAATTTTGCCTTTCTCTTTTACTTTTTTTTCCCCTTGATCTTTGTTCTAAAGTGTCTGGAGTGTTGGTTTTGAGTTGAATTTCTGTCATGCATACGCAGCGACAAACTTGTTCAAGATGCTTTTGAAGTATCGGCCAGAGGACAAAGCTCAGAAAAAAGAACGTCTTCTAAAGAGAGCTCAGGAAGAGGCTGAAGGCAAATCACATGATGCCAAAAAGCCTATTGTTGTTAAATATGGTCTCAACCACGTTACCTACCTCATTGAGCAGGTATTTTTTTATACCATACACGTGACTTAATTTACTCTCTTCGACTGTTATACTTTATGGAATCAAACATGCTCCTCACTGACTGTGTAATGAAATATATTTTCTTTTCAGAACAAGGCACAGCTGGTTGTGATTGCACATGATGTCGATCCGATCGAGTTAGTCGTTTGGCTCCCAGCCTTGTGCAGGAAGATGGAAATTCCATACTGCATTGTGAAAGGAAAAGCACGCATGGGAGCGGTAACCTGTTTTCTTCCCCTTACAATTATTTTCCAATCCTATGAAACCACAGACAATTGCTTGATTACTTTCAGCCTTAACAGATTGTCCATAAAAAGACTGCATCCGTCTTGTCCTTGACAACGGTCAAGAATGAAGATAAGTTGGAGTTCAGCAGGATCCTAGAAGCTATCAAGGTGAGACTAGCACATCTATAATAGATGCTACACCTGACTAGTAACTCCGAGTAGAGCTTAACTTCGATACTTTTGCTATTGTTTTGTTTGTTAAGGCAAACTTCAACGACAAGTACGACGAGTACCGGAAGAAGTGGGGCGGTGGAATCATGGGATCAAAGTCACAGGCCAAAACCAAAGCAAAAGAGAAGCTTCTTGCCAAGGAAGCTGCTCAAAGGATGTCTTAGGAATCTACAGGCCAACACTAGATTGGTGAAAAGCAGAGGATGTCAAAGGATGGCTTAGGAGTCGGTAATGAGTTCTTGTCCAACTTAAGTCTTTTCTCTTTTCAGATTTAAGTTTATCGGATTGAGTGATCTAGTTTGTTCATTACCCTACGAGTAGTACCTATTCAAGGCAGGAAATTATGGAGAGTTTCTATTTGGACGCCAATTTTGCTGTATAAGTTGTATTATCACGTTTTGCCTAAATTATGAACTTACAATTTACTACTATTCACATGTGCTCTCAATTGAAACCTCATATTATTTGATATTAAAATTGTTCCTTGTTTTACAACTTCAAATATTTATTATTTTTTTATGTAGAGAAAAAGTGCTATTAGCAAAAGTGTTCCAAAAAGTTTTAGGTTTTCTTTTGTGTGTTTATTTTTCGTTATTCTTATATTGTTAATATTATTTTTTATATATAAAAAATTTGTGCATGCACTGATTTGCATATTTTTAGAAATTGTTTTCTCTTGTATTTCTAAAATCAATCATAAATGTTTTTATGTAAGTTACATAATATTTGAGATGAACACTAGAAGAAAAAAATACTTAATTTAAAATGATATATTCAATCCTTTTTTATTATACGTTTCTATTAGAATTTTTAATAAATACCCATAATATTTATAATATTTTTGTTTAATTTGGATGAAAAGTTTAAAAATAATTATTAGTTATAAAATATATATTTTATTTTTTGAATAATAGATAGGTTAATATAAAAATTTAACCAATGTTTATATAATAGAAAATGGCATAAAATTAATTCGATTATTAATCAAATTTTAAATTGTAACATATTCTATTAATAATAATTAATTTATCATATTTGATGATTATAAGAAAAGTTGTATTATTAGATACAAATTCGTTGGACAAGGTAGTTAAATTTGTTTTCCCATGATTATTACTTTTTTTTTTTGACAACAATGGTTTTACTTTTTAATATATTAGTTTATTTAATATTATTATAATAAAAAATTGATTAAAATATTTTATCAAACTAAGTCAATATGTACTTTAAATTTATAAAATGATATTTTTTTTGGTACGATAAATACATGGATAAGAGATTGGAACTCCAATCTCTAAATAATGAGTATAAATAATGTGTAAGATGCTAATAAGTTCTTTATCAAATTGATACATTTATTTTATTATTTATAATTAGTGTAATTGCAAACAAAAAAAATACAAGATCAAAATTATTACAATTATAAATTAAACAATTTTTAAATAAAAAAATATATGAAATATCTCAAATTAGTTTTGTAATATATATATATAGTTATGCATTTTTTTACAATGATAAAAATAATATGTAAATATGAAATATGGGTCAAATCAATCATTACAACACAATTTATATCTTATTAAAATTTAAACTAATTTATGTATTTATAATTTAAAAAAAAACACTAATTATGAAAGAACAATAAAAAAAATAATAGTAACAAACAATTTCAATATCCTGGTTGCACACTTGTCTCCTGAAATAAAATTTCACATTTGATGATCTGTTGATAAACACTATTATTCAAATTCATCGCACATGAAATTCGTGTAAACTTCGAATCCACGATATAGATTCAATCTTCTATTTCTACAATAAGAATAGACATAAAATAACTAAGGAACTTAAAGAAAACAATAAAATAAATAAACCCCAAAATTAATGTGTAAAACTCCAAATCGAATAAAAAACTGTGATCCACAAAGGGAAATTCGCTATGTGAACAATTATTACAATTACACAGATTTATCTTCAAAGCAAATACCGCTCAGTTAAGCAGAGCTGATATATTAGACTTAAAGTCATGTGCTCCTTTTATAATGTTGGATCACGCTCCCTTCTTCTATTTTTCTGATGTAGGATAAACTTTAATTCTAATATTTTACACTCTATTTAAGACGATTCACATATTATTCTTCTTAGATTACTATTCTTGAAATGTCTTATAGCCATGTTGAATTTTATTGATAACTACAATTAATTTATGTCATTTTTATTTCACAATATTGTTAATATTTTATATTGACCTACCTAATATTTTGTTATCAATAAATCATAATTATATTTTAAAAATCAAAACTTTAAATAATTTCATTTAAATAAAGTTATTATATGAGAAATGTCAACCCTATCATGGTTCAATAGGTTAAGACATCTATATCCGACGGAAGGTCGTGACTTCGAATTCTTCACCCCGAATTCTTCACCCCACGGCTGTATTTAAAAAAATGTTTAAAAAAGTTATTGTATGATAGATTATAAATTTTATGGTAGTTTGCTAGAAATTATTATGGTCTCACATAAAAAAATTGTCATTTTGATCTAAGTATTTGTTGTAATATTTATCTCAAATATTATGTAAATTTTTAAAAGAATAATTAAGATACTATGGTTGAATTAAGATAATATGGTTGAACTATTTTTATTTGAAAAATAAAAAAAAATACTTTTATAAACATGCTATTATTATTATTAAATTGAACCTATAAGACATTGAGTTACAATGCACAACTATTTTAAGTAAAAAACGCAATAATACTATTTATAAAAAATAATATTCACAAATAAATAAAACATGATAGTACAGTAATTATAAAATAACAAAGAAATAGTAATTAAAAAAACCTATATCAATACATACATTTTAAAAATATATTTGCTTTGCTTATAGTTGATAGACAAACATCATATTTGTTTATGGTGAATTTTGATATAGTTTAAGGACTAGTAAGATCGAGTATGGTCGAGCTTAGGAGCGAGCATGATGATGAAGACTTGAACAAATGAAGTAAACACTGAACGCTCAAGTCAATAAGAGGATGATTTTAGGTCTCAAGGTGAGTTTAGATTGGGTACTTGAAATCAGAATGAATGCTTCTCTTCATAGGGAGTTGGGCGATAACAATCTCAAACCATTCAGTTGTGATATCAAGAAATCAATTGCATAAGATCAATCTGTCAAGTTTTTACCTAGGTGCGACCTTGTTTAGGGGCTTCAGTTTAACATCTTTCTCAAATCTCGATGATTGTGGGTCATGAAAGGAGCAATTGGATTCTTCATGAAGATCATTGGAATAAAGAGGTTTTGAATAAGATATTTCTTATAAGAATAACGCGAACTTGTCTCTGAATGACAGTCATTAAAAAAAGAGGGTTAATAATCGATTCATTGGATTTCAAATTGGATGGATCTAGTGCATGATTCGTATGATCGAAACATGACATTACCTTCACCTAAGTGGAGCTTGACTGAGCTTACAAGTCACCTTAAAGTCGAGTTTCAAGGTTGGCCACGCCATATCTCTTAAGTTTCAGGTAAGACCTCTGCGAACCGTTCAAGAGAGCCTTATAATAACCATTGGTGAATTATGATTTAACTTGAGGATTGGTAATATCGGGTATGACCGAGCTTAGGAGTGAGCTTGATGTGGAAAACTTGCACAAAGAAAACAAATACTCCGACTCTCAATTAAATAAGAGGACGGTCTTAGGTCTCAAGTCGAACTTAGATTGCGTAGGTGGAGTCAGAATGAATATTTTTACTTATAGGGAGTAGAAAACAATAACGAATTCTGACCGTTTAGTTGTATTGTCTGAAATCAGTTGCGTAAAGTCGGTTTATTAGATCTTTGAGGTCGGAGTATGACACTGCCTTCGATCAAGTGGAGTTTAATCGAGCTTACAGGTTACCTTAAGGTTGGCGACATCTTCCTGAATAATCTCATTTTTCAATTATTCAACCATTTCATTTTACCAAGTTCAATGTTAGTCAGATTAGTCAACATTTCTATGTTTCGATGCAACAACAAGATGTTATTTGTAACAAGTAGTTTTGTTGGTTGGTTAATTGGTCACATTTTATTCATGAAATGGGTTGGATTGATATTAGTCTGGATACAGCAAAATAATTCTATTAGATCTAATGTATTTATTAAATCTAATAAGTAACTTGTGTCAGAATTGAGAAATTCTATGGCTCGAATCTTTAGTATTCTCTAATTTATCTCTAAGGTTATGGAGAAAGCACTTACATGTCAATCTTTCCTAACTCTCCACGTGGCAAATCTATTTTTATCCTCCAATAATCTTGAACTTCATTGAAGTAAAATCGTACTCGTCAAACTTTGATAGATAATAAAAATAAATAAATAAATAAGCTCAAAGGATTGGTTAAAAAATGGTGGAAGAAAGTTTATGAGTAACTGATGAGGACAAAGTTACAGAGAATTCTAAAATTTTTTAAATTCCATAATTAACTATTATTAGTGAAAACGGTTAAATTCAAAAGAAATTAAATAACAACCATTTTTCATATTCCAATTTTAGATCTCTCATATATAAGTTAATAATTAATTAGTTAATTTACTATTTATCATTTAAGTTCCATGACATACTTTTAAATTTATATATTAAAGAAAGGGCATGATAATATAAAAATAAATTTCCAACACTTTTAAATATAATTAAAGTAATAATTTAATAACATTATATTTATAACACACATTTTTGTTTGGTTCAAAAAAAAGAAAAGAAATAACACACATTTTTGTTGAAAAGTACTTAAATTATAATTTTTATTATATAACCGTGAGGATAGCTTAACGACAATTAGCCAAAATATGATGATACTGAGATTTCTATTTCTTAAAAAAAAAAAAAAACTGAAATTTCTATTTTCTTAAAACTATAATTAAAAAGAAAAAAAAAAACAAAAAACCCTAGGATCCTTAGTTCCTCCCTTTTCTACTTCCATGGTTTCCCTCCTCCTTTAAAACCCTAGCCTCAAAGTGAAGCAGCGGTTTCCATCGAGCTCGCCCACACTGAACTTCGTAAAATGGTAGGCCGCCTTCTTCCTCCCTCAAATGCCGATCTGTGATTCGATAGCTTATATTCATGGTTTTTTGCTGAATCCGTTTTCATTCTAGGTCAAATCTCATGCTGATTTCATTTATTTGCATTTTACTTGCACTTTGTTTATTGACACGATCCTTTATGTACTCTTGAAAGGCACCGAAGAAGGCTGTTGGAAAGGCTTCGGCCAAGAAGAAGCCGGTAATCGATTTTGGATTTCTATAGTATTATTCTTGTTCCAGTTCTCGGGTTTTTTTTGGTTTATCACAATGTTGAGTTGTTTGCAGGAGAAGGTGGTGAACCCGCTATTCGAGAAGCGTCCGAAGCAGTTTGGAATCGGTGGGGCATTGCCGCCCAAGAGGGATCTCACACGCTTCGTTAAATGGCCGAAGGCTGTTCAAATTCAGAGGAAGAAGAGGATTCTCAAGCAGAGGCTGAAGGTTCCGCCGGCTTTGAATCAGTTCACCAAGACGCTAGACAAGAATCTTGGTAATATACTTGAGTAGCTTTGGTGAACAACGCAGATGTCTATTATATGACCAGTCAAGAAATTTTTATATCAATTGTTAGGTTTTAGATTGTTCTTATTGTATAGTTTTGTTAATTACGAGTTTTAGCCCTCTTGGGTTTATGACGTTTCCAGTGCTGTTCTTTCAAACATTTTCTCACTTTTTCTTCTTCCAGTTTCAAATTGAAACTCCTCTTGTAGTTAGGTATAAATTTTGCTAGTTTGTAGGAGCGAGTGTTTGTTTGATTGCTCTTAAGTTTATAGAGGTCTGTAAAATGTTTTGCTAGGGTAAAAACAGAAATAAATAGTTCCGTACCTTATTGTTTGAAGGTTTTGTTTGGCTACTTCGAGATATTATTTCTGATTGGCAATGACAATACAAGTTTGCTTGGAAGTTGACTGACAATGCAAGATTATTTTGGAAGTTGGTAGTGAACTTCAGTCTCTTGGAGTCTAGATTCTTGATCAAACCTTCTTTCTTGTTTGGTTTCTTGGATTATGCTTATACATTTTTACAATTTGGGTAATTTAGGAGTTCTCATGATTGAATTGCTATAATTTGCTGTTTCTCTTTAGATAAACCTCAATTTTAGTGCCCAGTAAATGAAGTGTAAATATGTCCCTTTATCTTCTCGATGGTGTCCTGCTTTTGGTCATTTGGAACAATGTGATAGTGCCTGACCTGATTCCAGAATGCTTCTGGTCATCATCTATGGTTTTGGCTTGATTTTAAGTGTAATTTTGCCTCTCTTTTGCTTTTGGCTTTTTTTGTTTCTTGAACTTTGTTCTAAAGTGTCTTGGTTTTTAAGTTAATGTCTGTCATGTATATGCAGCGACAAACTTGTTCAAGATGCTTTTGAAGTATCGGCCAGAGGACAAAGCTCAGAAAAAAGAGCGTCTTTTAAAGAGAGCTCAGGAAGAGGCTGAAGGCAAAGCACATGATGCCAAGAAGCCTATTGTTGTTAAATACGGTCTCAACCATGTTACCTACCTCATTGAGCAGGTGTTCTCAAATTCCATACATTTGAAAATTCTCTCTTTTCAACTGCACTGCATTTTGCAATTCAGATACATTCTCTATATGTATATCAGCCATATAAGATGTACTTCCTTTTCAGAATAAGGCTCAACTGGTTGTGATTGCACATGACGTGGACCCGATTGAGTTGGTTGTTTGGCTCCCAGCTCTGTGCAGGAAGATGGAAATTCCGTACTGCATTGTGAAGGGGAAAGCACGATTGGGAGCGGTAACTATGCATCTTTTTTTTGCACGATATTTTTCAATCCCTTGAAGCCATGTACCGACCAATGTTTGTAATTTTGCCGTCTTAATAACAGATTGTTCATAAAAAGACTGCATCAGTTTTGTGCTTGACGACTGTAAAGAATGAAGATAAGCTCGAGTTTAGCAGGATCCTTGAAGCTATTAAGGTTGTTTACATATAAGGCTCAGATGATTCCGCTGTACTATTTAGTACGAATTAGGCTCATTTTGATACCTTCTTTGTTGTTTTGTTTTTATCTTAGGCTAATTTCAACGACAAGTACGACGAGTACAGGAAGAAGTGGGGTGGTGGAATCATGGGTTCCAAGTCCCAGGCTAAAACTAAGGCAAAGGAGAAGCTGCTCGCCAAAGAAGCTGCTCAAAGGATGTCTTAGTTTTCAGAGTTGTCAATTTTTTTTATGAAGGAAAAAACCATGGAGACTTACCACCAATTATTTTTGGTTGTTAGTTACTTCAACAGCAGAATTTCGAAGTTTTGTTTACTTATGATTGCTTATTTAAGGAGAGAAATTGTTGGAGTATTTTGGTAAATCTCTAGTTTTAGCCTCATTTTAATACCCCTTCTTTGTTGTTTTATTTTTAAGAATCATGTCAACTTCAGCTCAATTCCATTGGTATGTTTTTCACCATTTTTATAAACATATTTTGAATTCTTAGTCAAATTTCAAAAGCAAATTTTTATAAACTATGTTTTATAGTTTTTACAATTTGGCTTAGATTTTGAAAATGTCTTAAAAAAAYATAATGACACAGAGAGGATGGACTTTAGTATTTAAATCTTCTAGCTTGAATTTGTTATCAACATTAAGAAGTTGCACAATCTTCAACAGTGATGTTTATGGACTGACGATGTTGTAAATTTAAGCCAACAGACCTGCTTCATTATGAATGGTATCATACCGCAAAAGTGACTTGTTGCATGGTGTGTTAGAAGTGAATAAAGACTTATTGTGGAAGGTTTTATCTTATTCTATCTCTTACTCTCTATTTTTTGTTGTTTATTTAATTTTAATTCGTACATTTGTTTATTTCTTTGCATAAATTTTTACTTCTGCATTAGTTTCATGCTTTTTTTTTCTATTTAAAGTTATTTATTTTACTATTATGTTTTATGTAAAATTTTCCATGCAATCTCCATTTAAATTTTTTTTTTTTTGCATTTTTCGAACGTATTAGAATTGATTGTATTTTGAAAACAAATCAAATAATGAATAGGAAAATACTTAGATGTTTGTCGATAAGAACTTATCTTATATTCAAGAAGAGAAGTGAGAAGTGATATGAGTTTCAGTTGTCTGATAAATATTTTTAGAATGAATATTTAAATGGGACAAACTCAGTAATTCTACCATAATATAATATCACAGTTACTAACATATTTTAAATTCATTAATTAATGTAATTGTTATAATAATGTATTTATAAAAAATGTATTTCAAAAAATTATCATTAAAATTATTTGACGGCACGTGCCAGCCAAGGCAGGCGAGGAAAAAAAAATATATATGAATTTCAAAGAAGGAAGGTGAGAATTGAAGTCCTATTTTAATCCCGATTCCTCTTCATTCCAAAGCTAAACCCTAGGCCGCGCTTCATAACTGTTCTTTCTTTCGTTATTTCCCTCTGCTGCCATTTTTCATTCTAAACCTAAACCTAGCCGCCGCCCTTCGCTTGATCTTCGTAACCATTGTCGAACCGTACCGAACGGAGTCGGAGCTCAGTTCGGATCGGTTTCGGCGCCACAGTTTTTGCATTCTCAACCTTTTCTTGCGTCTCTATGGATAAGAAGAAGATGAAGAACAAAACTCTTGTGGAAGAAGCCCCAGTTTCCGAGACTGCCTTTGACCAAAACAGCGACGAGTTGGTTCATTCGGACAAGAAGAAGAAGAAGAAGAGTAAGGGTGATAAGGAGAGCAAGAAGCGAAAAGCCGTGGAGGTGGCTGAAGACGAGGATAGGAGCGACACGAGCTCGGAGTTGGGCGAGCCGGTGAATTCGCGGTTGAAAAGCAGCAGCAAGGACAAGAAGAGCGGCAAGAAGGTGAAGTTGATCGAGTCTGACGAAGATGCTGAGGATGAGAAGGCTGAGGACCATAATGCTGTTTCTAGGTTTCGGATATCGGAACCGCTGAGGGAGAGGCTGAAGGAGAAGGGTATCCTCTCTTTGTTTCCGATTCAGGCCATGACGTTTGACACCGTATTTGACGGTTCTGATTTGGTTGGACGAGCCAGAACAGGACAGGTATTATTCTTTTGGTTGATTAATCGATAATTGTTCTTTCGAGACTGTTAAATGTGAATCATAGAGAGGGTATTATTTGGATTCAGACTAGCCGCTGAAACAAAAATATAAATTATAAATGGACGGGATTTTTTTCTATAGGGAACTTGATTTGTTTCTCATGGGAAAACTCTTCCTGTGTTTTCTGTTGTAATTTTTTTTCCACCTGAAGGGCAACTTTTTTGGCTCTAGCATGTTTGCACTTGTTAATATTGGGAGTTTCGAGTCATGCAACATTCAGTATTCTTTTTATTTTTATTTAAAAAAAGTTTATGTGAGCTTTTTACAACAAAGACATTTTTCTTTTAGCTTAAATGTAATTTGAACGGTACATTGTTTGATAGACCTTGTCTTGTCTAAATTTATGTTATGTAAATTTATCTTCATGTCATTTGTGCAGGGTAAAACACTGGCTTTTGTCTTGCCCATCTTGGAGTCTTTAATAAACGGGCCTTCTAAATCGTTGACTGGATATGGAAGGTCTCCTAGTGTTCTAGTACTTTTACCCACTAGGGAATTGGCTGACCAGGTGCAGTTTGAAGATATTTTTACTTACATCTGTTTTGATCTGGTTATAGTATTTTGACAAGTTGTGTCTTGATTAGGTGTTCGAGGACTTCAAATTTTATGGTAATGCATTAGGATTGGAATCTTGCTGTTTATGTGGAGGAATGCTTTATGGGCCCCAAGAAACTAAATTAAGAAGGGGGGTTGACATAGTTGTTGGAACACCTGGTCGTGTAAAGGTGGACATTTACAATAAAATTTGGAAGGATTTGTTGATTTTGTTTAATGATGGGATGGCAAAACTTGTGTGTTTGTTTGGATGACTTAACTTATACCTTTACAAATTTTGTGTAGGATCACATTAACAGAAACAATATTGATTTGCGGTCGTTAAAGTTTCGGGTCCTTGATGAAGCTGATGAAATGTTGAGGATGGGTTTTGTTGATGATGTTGAATTTATTCTCGGTATACGATTTGGAATCTTAATTATTTGTTGCTCCACTGGGAGAGTGAAATATATTTGCCTTCATTTCTTGATAATTTTATCTTTTCATTTATTTTTACTGACATTGGAAAACATTTTTTTGGGAATTTTGTAGGCAAGGTGGAGGATGTAAACAAAGTTCAAACACTTCTGTTCAGTGCCACTTTACCAGACTGGGTGAAAGATGTCAGTATTCCAAAATAATATACAGTTTCCAAGCTTTTTAATTTTGAACATGCTGTATGAGATGGCTGAAAAATTGACTGCAAGATGTATTTTCCTTCTGTAACTTCCATTGATAAAGTGTTTTGCATTATTAGATTGCTTCCAGGTTCCTTAAAGCAAATAAGAAAACTGCAGATCTTGTTGGTAATGAGAAAATGAAGGCAAGTAAGGATGTTAGGCATATTGTTATTCCTTGTTCTGATTCAGAAAGGTCTCGACTTATTCCTGATATCATACGATGCTATAGCAGGTTAGTTGTTTGAATGGAAAGAATTTAGTTATTATTATTATTATTTATCAGTGATTAAAATATTGAATTGTTCTCTTCATTATTGCTGCATGATTGTATTTACTCAGCGGAGGTCGAACTATTATATTTACGGAGACAAAGGAATCTGCATCAGAGCTTGCTGGTCTTCTTCCAGGAGCACGAGCCTTACATGGAGATATACAGCAGTCTCAGCGGACGGTAATTTTATAATTGAACTTTTATGAGTTTTTTTAAGGATTCATTATGTTGCCATTTTTCCAGTAGCCTTGTCTGGTACTAAAATGATGTTTTAGTTTTATAAAGGAACCATTCATTAGGTAGGATGATAATAGGAAATTCACCATAGGACCTAGTTCAAGCTTATTTACCTCATCAATTTGTAACAATTAAAAGCTCATTTTATTTCCTTCATACGATATTCTTCATTGTAGAATATTTAGATTAATGGAGCCTTTCATTTTTATCTTTGTTTTCTTAATAGATATAGTTAGCCGTTTAGTGGTCTGGTCTTTATACTGTCGCTACTTGTTATAGGTTACACTTTCTGGGTTCAGATCAGGCAAGTTTCTGGTATTAGTGGCCACCAATGTGGCAGCACGTGGATTGGATATCAATGATGTTCAGTTAATTATTCAGGTTTGTGCTTGGCCTGATTTGTAATGTGACAATTTAGTTTTTTGAAATGTGCTTTCTTTTAATATTATATTATATTTTATTATTAATCTGCCAGTGTGAGGCGCCAAAGGACATAGAAGCTTATATTCATCGGTCTGGAAGAACAGGAAGAGCTGGTATTTCTGTGTTTGGCGTTTCTTCCCTCAATATACCTGTTTGTAAATTTGGATTTTCTAACAACACCACCATTGTTTTTAGGCAATACTGGAGTTGCTGTGACATTGTATGATCCAAGGAAGTCGGGAAGAATTTCCAGAATAGAAAGAGAATCTGGTGTTAAGTTTGAGCACTTGTCTGCTCCTCAACCAATTGATATAGCTCGATCTGCTGGAGCAAGTGCCGCAGAATCAGTAACTCAAGTCTCTGACAGGTATATTCATTTCAAGTTCTACTTTGATGGATATTTTTCTTCTTTCCATGCTTGGATCTGATCATTTTTCATATTGGAAAAGTGTAATTCCACCGTTCAAATCTGCCGCTGATGAAATGGTGAATAGCTCTAGTTTAACTGCTGTGGAGCTACTTGCCAAGGCCCTTGCCAAGCTCTCTGTGAGTTATCTTTTCTCTCTAAACAATGTAATCTTAAGCTTTTAAACGTTGAATTTTACCTTTTCACCTATGTTTACCTTATTGAGTTTTTGCTGATTGTATTTCTGCAGGGTTATACGGAGATAAAGAGTAGATCACTTCTGACGTCAATGGAAAATCATGTCACTTTAATTCTCGAGGCTGGAAAGCCTATCTATTCCCCATCGTGAGAAATCTTAATTTTAGCTTATTGTTAACTTCTTTGATGCTGTTGCCCTCATCTATGTGTCCTATACTTGTGAATTTGGAAGTTGTGTTTATGATTTAATGATGTCACTGCAATGCCTTTCTTTGTAATTAGCTGTTTTTATTCCGATGAATTAGTACTCTTATCGTTAATGTGATCTCAGTGAATTAATTAATGTGTTGATATATGTTAAGCAGTCGAATCGTTTGATTGTAGCTGTGTTTATTTTATGTCTTGCATATTGAATATAACTTTGAACTTTTCCTCCCTCATCTCCCTCTCTCTCCCACTGTAACTAGGTGACATCCCATTAAACTAATGAACTTTGCTTTTGAAAATGTACAGATTTGCCTACAGTGTCTTGAGGAGATTCTTGCCAGAGGAGAAGGTAGAATCAGTCAAGGGTATGGCATTGACCGCTGATGGATACAGTGCTGTATTTGATGTTCGAACAGAAGATTTGGATGCATTTCTTGCTGGTAATTATTTGAGTCATTTTGATTACTCTTTTTTTTAAAGGAAAGTTGTCATTTTCATCCTTAAAATTATAAGTCCCCTCCCTTTTATTTCATCCTTAAAACTCTTACGTCCCCTCCTTTCCCTTTCATTTCATTTTATTTTCTGTTCTATGATCATTATCGTTTTTAGAATAGAGTTGTGGATGATATTGTACAAATCAAACCCATATGACAGGCACATCATTAAAAGCTGTTGTGATATATGATTTAAAGATTTTTCTTGGTTGCACGGAGGGTTTTTAGTCAGTTTCTGAAGTTATTCTTTCCCTATTCCTTTTGGTTGACAGGTAAGGAAAATGCAGCGAATGTGAATTTAGAGGTGTTGAAAACGCTGCCAAAATTGCAAGATAGGGAGCAATCAAGAGGGGGTGGAAGATTTGGAGGTGGTGGTCGCGGTGGATTCGGTGATCGCAGAAATGGTGGTGGTAGGTTTTCAGGAGGAAGAGGAGGTGGCCGGGGAGGATTTTCTGATAGAAGAAACAGGTTTTCGGGTAATTCGGGTGGAAAAGGTCGAAGCTTTGGTGGCGGAAGCAGTTGGTAAGGGGTGTTTGTGTTCCTAATAAAACCACAATCTGAGTTGGGAGAATTGGAAACTTTGTAGAGAAGATGAGTTCCTTTTGAAGACGCGAGTATAGTACAGAGCTGTTGCACGAGGCCAATCCTGGCGATTATAGGTGGTAATTAGTTCTTTATTTGATATTTCCTTTTTAATTCTAATTATTTTTCTGAAATGTTTGGGGATTTTTCCGTTTGTACCCCCCCATTTGATAATATGCGATTCTGTTGCTTCGTGAGATGCATTATTTTAAACTTTACAAAGAGGAATCTGTATTATTTTATTAATTAATTTGAGCTCCATAAAAAAAAAACCAAACTTACACCATAGTACTTGATATGTTGTTATATATCTTGGTCTAGTATGCTAAATTTGTACATCTTGTTTTGACTGTCTTCCAGGTATTTTAAATATTTGTCAACATGTTTGCATATTTTCATTGATAAATTATGTATCCATAGGTTTGACATAAATATGAGTGATAAATTGACATTTTCATATTATAGCAAATTGAATAGACAATTTTAAAAACATCAATAAAATATCCATGTCATTAATATGGATATGACATTTATATTAATCATTAAATTTATTTTGGAAGTGTGAAATATTTATTTGTTAATTTAAATATTTGTATTTTTATAGCCTTTTCAACTTGACAATTTCATGAATTTGAGACTTTTAACATTTAAAAATTTGGTTGGTTCTTCTGCATTCTGTCTTGAGAAATTGGATCATAATTTAAAACCTCTCGGAAATGTACTTTAGATTAAATGTTTGATTGGATCTTAAATTTAATGAATAAATATAAGTATATGAACGTATTTTATAAAATAATATTTGTATGGTTTTTGTTATTCAATATTATATCTTTCATAATTATATAATTATTACTTGATAAATTTCTTACATTTAAGGATAATAAGTTTGTCTTTTCTTTGTTGTTCTCTAAGTATGTTCCTATACTTCACATCAATCCCACTCTTCCATGAATTTTCTTTTATGAACATATTTCTCTTATGAAATTCTCTTGTGACCCCACTTTACCTTGATTTTTGTTTGACTTTTCATGGTTAGGAAAAAAAACTCCCAAGACTTAACCGATTTGCTTGTGAGAATCATGCCAGAACACTCTAATATAGCATAAAAAGTGAAAAGTCATCGTACAAAATTAAAAATCAAGTATCAAAAGAGGCCATGGAAACAAATTTAATAAGAAAAATGGTTAAAAAATGATAAGATGGAAACGAATAGATACGTATGACATGATGAAAAAAAGTTATCGAGTGAAAATGTGTGAATAAAGACAGGAATGATTAAAAAAAAAGCTAGATTCAATGGTTTTGGACTGTTTAGCTCCTAGATCTTGTGATCAGACATCGTGGATTGGTTTGAATTTGTTGGACTGTTTACTAAAAAACACGAATATAGACACGAGACAAATGATACAACAAGATTAGGACACAGTGACACATCATTTTCTAAAAATCTAGGTCACATACGACGCAACAAGAGGATGTGTTTACTAAAAAGTACAATTTATTAAAAGTATATATATCCTTTTTTACAAGAAGGAAATTCAAAGTCTATATTATGCACATTTTTATGCTTAAAAATGAGTTTGGATGTTGCTTTGCTCCCAAAATTTATTATATTGTCCTGTATTACTATTTCATGTCTATTAATTTCTTATATTTAACATTTGTCCAATACATGCCTAACAAGCGTCAGATCCATATTCACTTTGTACAACTTGTATGTGACACACATCTATCGATCAAACAAGTTTTTCATACGTGTCAAATAAATATCTGAGTGTCTGGCACGTCGAACAAGTTACCCAAAACTAAAGTGTCTGGCACTTCTTAGGCTTTTTGTTTATTTTTCTAGAATATATTGTTCCACAAATGTCCATGGCTATTTCTTCCTTTAATCTTTCTGCATGGAAGGGCATGTTCATCAAAATTAAGAGGAATTTTCCAAGTAGATTTGGCTCTACAATTACAATTATATTAAGAGGAATTTTCCAAGTAGATTTGGCTCTACAATTATATTAGGGATACTATGAAACTATCTTGTAGCAGATCTCTATTAGTTCTCACATGCTCAATAGTTTCCAACCTCCAAATTTTATATGATACAAGCTGACGTTTGTGGTTAAGGTAATTCAGCAGTGACACAGGTTACTTGTTTCTACCTCTCTGAGTTGTTTAAGAATTATTGTTGATAGGTTGTTGGGAGCTCTTGTCTGACTTTTGGGACATCAAATTTGTTCGGAAATCATTAGAAAAGATAAAAATAATTGTAAAAAAAGAAAGTTTCCCACAGATGATCATGTGTAGTGGAGGTCAAAGTTCATACTCAATCATTCGACAACCTGTAAAACGAAAAAGGAATACTTGAGAAGTATCCCAAGTATCTACACGTATAATAGTATAATATTGTCCGTTTTGGGCATATTCACAGCTTTGCTTTTGATTTCACCCAAAAGATCTTAAACCAACGACGATAATTGTCCTACTATGTATCACTCTCTTCCTTAACCAATATGGAACTTTGTTTACACACTTTATAGACTTTAGTCTGGTAGGTTAATGGCCTGTGTGAGGGGAAATTTTTTTTAGCAGAGCTTCTATATTATAACGGTTTGGAGAATGTGTATCTCAAATAATTATTGAGGCTTTCATTGATTTGTGAAGTATTTGAATAACACAATTAATTTCTTTGTATGAATAGGAGTCTTTATCAAATTAGGAGATTATTTAATGAAAAAAATCATGATAGAGATGGAACTAATTATAGGGGAAGAGTTTTAGATAAAATTGAGACTCAGAGTCACAAGTTCGAGAGGATCTATTGCTCTAGTTATATATGGTTGGGGTTGTAAGGTGTGCAAATAAAGTTTTACATTGATTAAGAAAGAGAGTGATCCATGATATATAGATGAAAACAATTATCAGCATTGGTATGAGATCTTTTGGATGAAACCAAAAGCAAAGACGTGGGGTAATGCCTAAAGCGAACAATATCATACCATTACGAGTATACTTGTATACAAGGGTTACCATTGTCCTTAATAGTTATATGTAAATACTCGTAAGCCATACCAAGGATCATGGCAGAGAGAAAACCATATTGTATGTGCTAAGCTCAAAGTGACTATGATGATTGAAACATTTTATTATTTCACATCACATCCAAAGTTATGAAAGAATTTCAAAATATAATTTTGGTATTTGGGAATATGCTAAGACCAAAAGAGTGATGTTGGGTTGCTTGAGAATTAAGCCAAATACATATGACTGAAGTTTCCATAATTGAATGGTTAAAAAATGAAGTTGCAGATCCATTAATGATTACAATATCAAGTAATAATGTACTAGTACAAATTGAGAGATTTTGTTGTTTTTGACAAAAACATGTTTTCTTTGTCCAATCCTATGGATTCTATATTATTTCATCCAACCATATATGTTGAGTACTCTGCCATATCATTTCTGATTCTTTGCCCTCAAAGGACAGCTTTTTGAATCAATCCAAGATTTGAAAACAACTCACTAACTTTGGAGTCTTAATTAAATCAAAGGATGCTTTGAAGATAACAAATATGAAGATTATATTCCTTATTTTTAGCCTTAAATTCAAGATTTTCTATTGTCTTGTCTTTTCTATTTTCTTTTCTTGTTTCCCCATTCCAAAATGAGGGTTGGCTTTCTTCTTTGCAAGTTCTTTTCAGTCCTTTGGACATTTCTCTTTTTGTTTTCTTAGATCCTTCGTTCCTTAATTCTACCCAAATGGAAAAGCTAGCTTAATTTAAATTATTTAACTTAATTTGTGTAGCTATTCTTATTCTTATGGGTGAGGGGAAATTGAAAGCTTCCTAGCTAAACTACTCTTAAAAGTAGACTTACGATGGCGGACTAGACCCATGGAGACGCATTTTTTACCTTGTCCGACATTGTTTCTCCTATATTTTTTTTGTCCGATATTATTTCCTTCATGTTTTTTTTGTCCGACATTAAAATCCAGATTTGTAGTTGTGTCATGCAATTTATATATCTATCCTACATCATGTATTAGTACAATTATGGAGACATCTCTCTCATTTTCCAATTGTATAATATAGTTGAATATAATAATGCATAAATTCATTTTTATTTTACCTAAAAGACTTTGGACTAGAAAAGATGTTCTTTACTTGTATATATATACTAGGAATCTTCTCCGAAACAATCTCTCGTAACTAGAATAAAACGCAAAATAAAATAAATTTATAAGAGGTTTTTGAAAAATGGAGATTTTTTTATATAGTAAATGAGATTACATGTTTCCATATACATTCGAAAAATATTACCAATTACAATTTTTGAATGATATGTTAGGAATAAATATTGATAACTTTATTCTTGTAGAACTTACGGAAGCTAAAATCAATAGAATAAAAGAATTGGGTAAAAGTAGCTAATCTACAACAATGAATTTAGGAAGCTCAAGCAGCATAGTATATTTGGGGTTTCCATACTTCTATAGAATTCATAGGTCGGTATCTGTTTTGTGTCATGATCCTACCCCAATCGTAACTAGCCCTAAAGATGACTAGTTATGACGATACGCCCATCTTGGACTTAGTTTCAAGCGAGTGTTCACAACTACGTGGATGTTAAGGAAAACGATACGTCAAAGTATCTCAACAGTGGTATGACATCATTAACTTTGGGCATAATAACCCTCATGACTTTGTTTTTGGTTTCACCCAAAAACCCCATACGAACAGAGATAATTATCCTAATCTTATACCATAGATCACCCCACTCTCTAGCCAACGTGAAGCAATCTTTATACTTCTAACACTTGGTCCTGACCACTCAATTGTCTTGCTTTTACACCCAGCTGTCGTATTGGGATGAGTTCTAACCTTTAAGCGGGTAAGCACTAGCTTATAAGGCTTATCGGGTACTATCAATTGATTTATGCCTCTTAATTATGTTATAGCTAGCTCATATTGAACTTATCAGATGCTTTCTTCCAAACACTATTTGATACATATGACGACTCTTATGCCCATGACAACTCCTTTTGCAGATACCACATGTTGAAGTTTGGGGCTATATCGAAACCTTCATCCCAAGGTGTAATGTAAGCACACTTGTATCACACGACATTGTTCTTGAGTTCCCATTCTCAAAGGAAGTCTCTTAAGACACTAGTCTTGCAATACTCGTTCACACCATGTCACACGCATGTGTCATGGGATGACTTGCTTAGGCCTCTAACATGGCCCAAGGGTGCTCCAACACCATGCCTTTCCCTAAAGTACTTGCTAAGACATTATAACTATGTCACCCATGAACATCATAAGTCGGTAAAAGGAGTGTCGACATGAAATTGGCGTGTTTGCATACCCACTATAGCTAGCTAATATGCTTCTTTCCCAAAGTTGCTCGTCCAAAATTTGACTTGAAGCCCTGGTCACTAACATCATTGATGTGACCAACGCTTCTAATCTTACTTGCGCTTTTGCTAAGCTTTCTTATGCATATATTCTTGGTGGGTTAGGTGATGGGGATGCTCCTTGGTCACTTTGCCTCCGATTACTCTCTTGGTGGGGGTCTCAACAATCCACTCTACTTTAATAGGGTTGAGATAGTCTGCATGTATATAATATATATAGTTTGCAACTCTAGTTGTTACCCATTTAAAAGTTTAATTTGATTAAATCCAACGTGATAATCATCAAGATCTTCATGAAATGATGGGTTTATACAATGAGAAAAAAAGGTGGAAAAAAACATTGATCTGGTACAAAACAATTATTATTCACCTAGGATGCACTGTATTTTTTACAAACTTTGTTGTGGAAGCCAAAATTTCCTATTGTGTTGTTATATACATTGGGTGAAATAATAGATGACAGAACCTGAAAGGATTGACAGATATAGTACATGTTTGGTAGCCTATATTAGCCAAGCCAGCCCTGTATTAGTATCTTTTGTTTTTATTAAAAAAAAGAAAGAGAAATGTTTGATATTATATGGACAATGTAATGTGCTTTAATAAATTAAGAGGGGATTATTGTATAAAGGGGTTTGTACTGAGGTTGGTACATGATTGTAAATGAATATATTTGGATGAGGGGAACCGACAATGTACACTATAGATAGTACATTGTTTTCATTATCGTTTTTTCTCTGTTTCATGGCATCAAAAGCTTCTGCAGATTTTCTACCCCGGGGAAGATCTTATTGATTTCAAACATATATATTTGTTTGTCTCTTTCTTTTTTACCTTTTGAAACGAGAGAGATATTGCAATCATAAGTCATCAAACTCATTTTTCTATTCATCCCAAACTCGAGAGAAAGGGAGAGAGTGGGGGAAACAGAGAGAGATAAAAAGATCAGTTGCAAATCGTTAGTCTTCAAACCATTTCTATCCGGTGGGGTCTGTTGTGTTTGTGAGGATCGGCTAGGCAAAGGATAAGAGGAAGGACAATTATTTCCATTGGTATAAGATATTTTGGGTAAAATCGAAAGCAAAGTCTATACCCAAAACGGACAATATCATGCCACTGTGGAGATACTCTGGATACTAGGGGTACCGTTGTCTTTAACGCGATCCAAACTCGAGAGAGAAAGAGAGGGTGGAAGGGAATGAGGGAGAGAGACCATCCGTGGGTTGTGGCATATATAATGAGCTTGTGGCTGAATGAGCATATCCACCTCTTTGGTTCGAGCTCTAAAGGATGCGTAGTCTTCGGGATTCCCCATTTAGAGACGAATCCTGCCACGTTGACTACAATATAGTAAGTGGCTGTTGATCTAGTGAATCTTTGTATAATTAACCACGCAACGTTAATTTTGGATCATAAAAAAATGGGAGAGAGAAAAAGATGCCATCATAAATATCAAACCCAATACTATAGAAAAATATTGGGCTCTCCCATCAAAATTAGTATTGAGTTGTCAATTTTTCTAAGAACGACCCACAAAATTTAACCTCTATTCCTGCCTATCCCAAGCTTGAGAGAGAGGGAGAAGGAAGTGAGGGAGAAGAAAGTGGGACAAACCCATTTGTATTTGTACCAAACGCGAGGGGGAGAGAGATTATTGCAACTACTATGGAGGGTGTTTGAACACAAGTTTTTAGGCTGGGCTTCCATGCCACTTTTTTGGTCTTAATATTCTATATTTAGAAAATAAGTTGCTTTATAATAACCTAATTTTGTCTTTCGTTTTCATTTGTCTTTCTATTTCTGGATAACGTTTAAGAATATCTTTGAATTATTAGCCAAATTTTTCTGCAAACATAAAAATAATTAGGTGTATGCTTGGTTGGTGATCATGGAGCATAAACGTAAAAATAATAGACTTTATTACGAAGATATCTAAAAATTAAATTTCAATTATTTAAAAATTCGTTCAAAATGTTTGATATATAATATATATAGTTTTACCGATTAATATTTAGTTTAATCTAAAATATTATTAATTAATTTATTAACATATGTATTATAAGTTTTGTAAACTAATTATTTGACAATATTATATAATTTATAATATACTATATTTTATAAGGTTTAATTTTAAAAAAATGAAATGAGTTTATTATTTATCAAAATTTTTATTTTTTGATTATAAATACGGATTTTACCTATTTAAAATTCAAAACCTGGAATCAATCAGGATTAAACATTTGTTTTTAGAATTTCTACTATCTCAATCACATAATCTAAGAATAGTTTTAAAAAACAAATATGTCAAACAAATTTGCTCATGGAATCCATTCAATTAAGTGATTTTGAATAAAAAAAAAACAGATTTCAAATTGCTAAACCAAACCAACCCTAAATTTTTTTTATTTTTTATTATTTATTTTTTAATTTTGTTTGTGAGTTCGTTCATAAAGAGGGAGAGAGTTAGAAATCTACCCCTTAAATAAATATGAATATCTTAGTATAACTTTAGTAATATAGGGGTCGAAGTGGATCAAGAATGGGCCTTGACCTAGCTATCACATATACAAAATTGCGTAGGAAATTAAAGAAAACATCAAAAATAATTTATTTATTCAAAAAAAAAAATATATATATATAATATGACGTAATAAATTAGAAAAAGTAAAAAAAAAAAAGGTAAAAAAAAGATTTGAATTGATGTGGGGTAGGGGTACGTTAGAATTCTCCTCATCAGCATCAGCATGAAATGCCAAATTTCCATTGGGAATCGATCGCTTTCCTGTCAATATTATAAAGAAGACAAACAGTCGATTGTAATGGAGGAGGAGGGCCATTGTGCAAATATTAAAAGTTAAAGAAGACCCATTTCTGCAAGAGCTACCTATAAAGATTCCAATATTTGGTCACCAATTCAGAATAACCTCAACTTCTTCTTTCTTTAATTTTTCTCTCTAGAGCATTTTTTTTAAGTTAATTAAATTAAAGAATCATGCAGTTGCAGGTGGGCCAAAACGACGACGTCGATCCAGTGGAGTTCGACGCGTCGGTCCTCCGTCACCAGCACAGCATTCCTAGGCAGTTCATCTGGCCGGACGAGGAGAAGCCGGGGGCCCACTGCCCGGAGCTGGAAGTCCCACTGATCGACATGTCGGGATTCCTATCCGGCGAGAGCGGGGAGGAGGCGGTCCGACTCGTCGGCGAGGCGTGTAGAAAGCACGGGTTCTTCGTGGTGGTGAACCACGGGGTGGATCCGAAGTTGATAGCGGAGGCCCACGAGTGCATGAACCAATTCTTCGAGATGCCGCTGCCGCAGAAGCAGATGGCTCAGAGGAAGCCCGGCGAGAGCTGTGGCTACGCCAGCAGCTTCACCGTCCGTTTCTCCTCCAAACTCCCTTGGAAGGAAACTCTTTCCTTCCGCTTCTCCGCCGACAACTCGTCCCACCTCGTTTATCGTTACCTTTCCGCCAAACTCGGCCACCAATTCTCTCACTTTGGGTACGCCCACTGTAAAACCCCACACCAATTTAGTCTCCTACGATTTAACAAACTTTAGTCAAATGCTCATTTGAGTTATTGGATTCTAAAATCATCTCGAAACCACCAATTGACAAAGATATCAGCGCTTTTTGTTTGGGATACTAAATTTATCCAACCCAATCCATCGACTTAGACGTTTAGATTGAATGGTTGTTTATTCACGTACGTTGGTTTAGTCTGTGAAATTGAATATGTTGGTGTTGTTTTGGATGTTACGTGTACAGGAGGGTTTACGAGGAGTACTGCGAGGCAATGAGTGGGCTGTCGCTGGGGATAATGGAGCTGCTGGGGAAGAGCCTTGGAGTGGGAGGAGAGTACTTCAAGAACTTCTTCAGAGACAATGATTCGATAATGAGGCTCAACTTCTACCCGCCGTGCCAGAAGCCGCATCTCACATTGGGCACTGGCCCTCACTGCGACCCAACTTCTCTGACCATTCTTCACCAAGACCAAGTCGGTGGACTCCAAGTTTTTGTCGACAATCAATGGAGACTCATCGCCCCAAACTTTGATGCTTTTGTTGTCAATATCGGTGACACTTTCATGGTAATCAACAACCAAACAAACAAAACACCATATATACATTAACAATGACTATAATAAATTACTTAATTAATTACCATCCTTATAAATTTGACATTTATTACTTTTGATTTTTAAACTAAACCCAGTAAGAAAATTTTGTCTTTTTTTTCGAGTAATAGATGTCTTATCGGCCAGTTGAATTGAATTAATTTTGGATTGTGAAAGGCACTGTCAAATGGGAGATACAAGAGTTGCCTGCACCGAGCGGTGGTGAACAGCGAGACAACAAGGAAATCTCTGGCATTCTTTTTGTGTCCAAGAAATGATAAAGTGGTAAGCCCACCCATGGAGTTGGTGGACACTCAGAACCCACGAATATATCCAGATTTCACTTGGTCCACTCTCCTCCACTTCACTCAGACCCATTACAGAGCCGACATGAAAACCCTCCAAGTTTTCTCTGCCTGGCTCCAACAACATTACAACGACAACATTAATAATAATAATCATCAGCTTATTTCTTAATTAATTAATAAACCCACTTCTCCTCCTTCTTCTTCTTCTTGTACTGGCTCTTCTTGTTCCTAAAAGTTACGTTGTTGTTGTGGTGAGGAAAATGGAGATGGGGGGCAGAGATTTAATTTGGGGGTTTTCTTTCGAGGGGAAGACAAGGGAAAAGTTGGGAGAAAAGCCAGCTGCTTTTCTTTTGTTTTTTTGTTATTATTTTTATTATTATATTATTGTATATTTTTTTAATTTATGTTTCTGGATCTTAGCTTCTACTGAAATCAACCCTCGGTTAAATTAAATATATACTTCTGTCTCCAATGTCTTGGAGATTTAAAAAAGTGAAAAAAAATATAAATAAATGGTCTCTATTTTTCTTTTAAATGTTTCCCTTTCTCCCACAATTAAATACTTGCAATCATTAAATGATAAAAGAATGATGTTACATTAATTTAACAAAAAGAAAAGGTTAATTGTTATTATTTTAATCATTTATTAATCGGTCATTTTGAGTACTCAAAAGTAAATTACCACGTACTAAATTACGGATATAACGAGACAATTTATTGTTTATATTTATAGGTGATCAATTAGGTTTATTTTTTAAGTAAAAAACTAGTTTGTCATGTAAATTATTTTTTAATATTTTGTGACAATAAGAGTTTCATTAAAAAAAAAAGTCAAATGCATAAAGACAAATATTGAAACTTTTAAAATATTAGAGATATAAACAAAATACCTCAAAAGAAATGAAAATTTTGGAAAGAAAATACTATAGCATTAGGGAATAAAGTATAAATTTAGCCACTGAAAGTATANTCTAGTAAAAGACATTTTGGACCTACAAACCACTATATATATATATATAAACTTTTTTTCTCACTCTATATTAAAAAATTATTTTTTTATTTTTTTTAGAAAATTATATTAATTATTGGTAAGTAAAAGTCTCCAAAATATTGATGGATTTTCATAGAGTAATTTTGCCACAATGCGAAAAAAAAAGAAAAGAAAAAAAATTTAAATCCATTAATATAATAAAGTACAAACAAATTTAATTAATTGTAAATATAGCGACTAACTTTACGAATTTACAAATATAATAAAATAAATAAAAATCAAATGCAATAAAAAAAGATTAAAATTAACATTGAAATGTCTATTAGTAATATAGGCCATCGGTGATAAACTATATCATTGATATAGTCCATCTTGATAATCGTGAATAAATAATTTACAAGAATAAGAAGAAAATTATCTTAAAATACTTAAATAGACGTGTGAAAAATTTAAAAAAATGGTGATATTTACGAGTCATAATTCTACTACTATGTTTATAAATATGACAATTTGAAATCTTTAAGAAATAAAAAGATTCTAGAATATTTTGAGATGCACTAAAGTATTTTCTGAAATTTACGTCCCTATTTTTTGTTGTTAAAAATTAAGTTTTGTTATGTTTTTTAATATATCTCCTAAATAATCATAAAATATTTGTTAAAAAAAAAACATAAACAAAGCGGAATCTACTTTTTTTTCCTTGTGTATTTTTTGTAGTTCCAAAGTTTGGTTATGATTTTAAAAATGTTATCTATTTTATAGCTTTTATTTTAATAATGGTTCTATTTTCTTTATTTGTAATAATGTTTATTTTATTCTTTTTAAAAACTACTTTAGAATTTCAGCCAAATTTAGAAACTTAAAACATTTATTCATAAAACTTTAAACCCCTCTCATAGCCATTTTATTATTGATTTTTTATTTTTGAAAAATAAGCATGTAAAATAACAAAATAAATAAAATATTATTAATATAGACATAATATTAATATAATTTATTATTTTTAACTTATTTAAAAACAACGAAAAGTTTATTTGTTATAAATTTTTTATTTTTATAAATTTTCCATAAATATCTATCGACCTTAATATTTTATTGATATTTCTATAAAATTGAGATCTTGACTTCTTATCAATATAAAAACATCAATGTTATTAGAGATGGAAATAAAAGAGACATCACACATCTCTCAAACCAATAAAATTATATCTTAGTATATTTCAAGATTTTGTGGAAGTTCCTTCACAAATATTATTGGATAAATATATCACTAAATGGAATAAAAATAATATAGTACATATCCATTGAGGATATATTTTGACAGAGTAGCTTTCACCTTGTCTTTTTGTTGTATTTTTCTGAAAATTATTTTCTTTTATTATCATATTCTTTTATTTTCCATGAATAATTTTTTTTCTGTGATTAAAAAAACTAGATATTTGGATGTTTATGAGATATATTAAAATACAAAGAACAGTTACTGCAACTTGTCTTGTTGTTTGTCTTTAAATGATTTCCCATTTTCTCATCATATTAAAAGTTAATATTATATAACAAAATCTTACAAATAAAAATACCAGAGGGTGTAAGGGGGATTTTTTTACTCCTCACCTTCTCATTACTCCAAAGGTTACCATTTTTTTTAATGTAACTAACTAATTAATTAATTAATTTGTTTTAAAGGTTACATTAAGACACAAGATAGGAACCAAACCTCTAAATATATATGAAGAATATCTTCTTCGGTTAGATTGTTTTTATGTTAAAGTGTTTAAAATCGATTGGAGCATTATTCAATTGGCGAAAGTATTATTTACCTCTTTGAAAATTGAAGGTTTGAATCTCCCTCTTTTTATTAAACGTAACTAATAAAAACAGAATAAGTGTTTAGAAAGGAAAAAAAAGTTTTATATGTAAGAAAGAATAATTTAATGATAAATTAAGTTTGAAATTAACACATGAGGTACACGGTGTTGTTTTCTTTAAAGGTTGTGAAAAAGAAGGCTTCACGCATCATGCAACAATTATCATTAATATAATTTGGAAACATTAAATTCTTTATAATAAAAGATTATTGGAAAAGAGAACTGCTAAACTAAGAAAAGTGGAGTACGAAGAAAAAATTCTCTCTCATTTGTTGGGCGCAAGTGCCTCTTCTCCTTCTACTCTTCGTGAAGGGTGTGCGTTTTTTTCAATCTTTTGACTGGATTTTTTTAAAAGGTATCCGTCTTTGCTTTGTTTCGATTTTTTCTGTAGTTTTTTTTTCAAGAAGTAAGTTGTATGGATCGAGATATTATGAGGACATCTTTTGCTGTTTTAGAAGAGATTTTCGGAGAAAATCCTTTTTCCATGCTGATTTCTATGGTGGCGGACAATGGCTGGTGGATGGGTTTCGGGGATCTCCTTATTGGATACTGATAGTGTTGTTGTGGTTGATAAAATCAAAAGAAACAATGTTATATTTATGGTTAGTGGCTTCGTTATCAAAATGTTTTGAAGAGTTTTGAGACATCGAATTGGAGAGAGCACCTGCCTGCGATCTCTTGGAACGACTCTTCATCTTCATTGAACCTGGTTTAGAAGGCTTCCATGGTTTAGAGACATGGATGATGAGCAGAAGGTGACAGACGACGGAGGTGTGGTGGAGATCGACTCGAACACAGTTTTGGGATCTTGAGATGCTGTTAATCTTAATATTATTGAAATTCGTGACTAGTATGATTTGGAGAATTTGCCTTATGTAGCATTTATGACTTTTCCTTCCTTGAAATTTAAAGCAAATGTGGAGGAAATTATTTTCTTTCAAATCCTCGATAGTGGTGCCATAAAAGACAAGATTTCTCCATTAATTAGGTTGATGATGTTGTGACTTTTGGGAAGGTGCTTCGCGTGTTGAAATTTGTTTATATTATTCGTTCTTTGAACAAACAAGTTGTTTCATGGCCAAGTGTGCTTCTAATCGTTTATCTGTCCTTTGAGATAGTTGTTTGAATATGATGCGTGATCACCACTGTTTCTGTTGCAACCCTTAGTGGCCCTTTTTTTAATGCAGTATTTCCTTGATCTAAAACAAAGATTGAAATTTATTATTATTATTTTTTTTGAAAGCGAGCTTCAAGAGGCCGTGAGTTCGATTTCCACTCCACATGTCGTCATCAAAAGAAAATTTTTTTTCTTAATATAATAATTTATTCTTTCTTTTTACATCTCCATCCCTAACCTCGACTAAAAAGTCTGAAGATCGAATCTCCACTCGTAAATTAAAAAAAATCAAGCTCCAATTCACACAATTCTAAAGTTTTGCATCAGTCCAACTTAATTTTATACTAAATTTAATTTTTATTAAATTAGTTAAGTCTTTGTAGTTAGTTATATTACTTTTTTTGTTAATTTTAAAATTGTTTTTACATTTGTGGGTGGGGAATCAAATTTACAACCTCTTCGATTTGATTTGAGATATATGCTTTAGTTGTTTTTTCCTAACTTGTGAGATGCTTTTTAAAGTTTAGAGATCAATTCGACACAAACTTGAAATTAAAAAGATTTATTAGTTAGTTTTTTAAGTTCAAGAACCACACAATGATTGATAGTTTAGAGACTTTATTTGAAAAATTTTATAATTTAGAGACCTAGCTATTAGATACACACTTCTAAATTCAATGGCCAAACTATAATTTAATCTCACGGTTAAGTTATTATTCTTCATTTCTACTCATAGTTATATATGTTGGGTTTGTAAGGATTGCAAATAAAGTCTTACATTGGCTAGGGAAGTGAATGATCATGGGTATATAAGAGATGACAATTATCGGTGTGAGACATTTTGGGTGAAACCAAAAGCAAAGCCGTGAGATTTATGCCCAAAACGAACAATATCATAACATTTTCTACACTCTCTCTATTCTTTGGTTACACAACACATACATACGAAAACGAAAAAAATCTCGCACATCACATCTTGCAAGAGATTACTCTATGAAGTCCCACCATGTGGTTGTTTGAACGTAATTGTATCAACCTCTAAAACGAGTCGAAGGAGGACAACCTCATTATTCTCGACTCTGATTTTGCATCGACCAGTATAAAATCGTCAGCCACACTATGTTTCAACTCACTCGAATAATTTCTCTCGTCTCGTCTCGTCCACGCGCACACACACGACCACACAATCATAATGTGGTTTTGTTTTGGTAGCAAACGCACAGCCGCCACAAGTAAGGACAACGACAGTGCCATTCCCGTACTCACATCCAACAGGCCCGCCATCACGTGCAATCCCTTGTTTTATTTATTTATTACTCCAACATTTTCTATTACCTATTTTTCCTTCATTTTAAATACTAGTAATAATAGTAATAATAATAATAATTTTTTCTTTCTTTTTACATATAAATAAATATATTCCCAGCCAAACTAAACGACATCATTTTGGATTTCTTTCATGGATACTCTCCCACCTGCCCCCTTCCCTCTTTTTCCCTCAGATTCTTATCCATCCATATTCATTCCCTCCTTGTTTTCTACCTTCTAATCAATGTTTCTTAGAATAATGAGACTATTAAATTTTCGTCCACGTACTGATATTTTCATCGATATTTCTATAGATCCATACATTCGATATCGACGTAAAGGATAAATCAATGTTTTTATAGTATTGTAAAACATTGACAAAATATGAAAAATATCCACAAAATATTTCTAATATAGACGTAATATTAATATTAATGATTTTAAACTTATTTAGAAAGAGGGAAATGCTGATTTATAAATTTAAATATTTTTTTATGAAATTTTTATTTTTATAATCTTCCCAAAAATATTCATTGACATCTATATTTTATCGATATTTTAAACTATATTTTCATGAAATTGTGAGACCTCAACATTTTCTTCAACATCCACGTTTAAAAACCTGCTCTTATCAACCATTTAATCATATATATTTTCATTTTATGTTCAATTGTTTCCCTAAATTTTTTACTTGATATTCTAATTATCTTAAAGTTTAGGCCAAGATGAGATTTAAACCTTGTTTATTATGAGCCCGTTTGGTAACGTTCCTGTTTATTATTTTCGTTTCTTCACTTTTAGTAAAGAAAAATAGAATTGCATGATCTCAACACCTATATGATCAAACAATATTTATATTTATGTTTTATAACAAATTGGAAATAAAAACAAGAAACAAGAAATTTGTTTTGATTGTTTCCAAAATTTCTATGCAATTTTGAGAATATTTTCGAAATAAGAAACACAGTTAGTTGCAAAATACTTATTACCAAAACGCGCCCTATATTTCTCTTCATTTATATCCTTTAATATCTTCCTCATTATTATGGCCATAGTTTAGTTCTGAGAACTACTATATATTCTTCGAGCATATTGGTACTCATTGCCATGTCACAAAAAATAAATTTAAGTTTGGAAGAATCTATTACATTATAAATTTAATCTACAAACTTTCGGAATAAAGCTTATTCAGTCTTTTTACTTTAAAAAATTTAGGTTGTCATGAACCGTCGAAATTGTATCTATCTAGTATTTATTAATTTTGAAAAATTTATATAATAATAACTTTTAATTTTGTAACTAAAACGTTTATGTTCACTAGATTTATCAATTTTATGACACATGTCATAATATTATTATTATTTTGGATGGAATGTCTGTTCAATTGATTTTAGGCCGATGTAAGCATCAAACCAATGAATTATGAATACATATTTAGTTGATACAACTTTTTAAAGACTTAATTAAAATCTTTTAGTTAAATATATTATTTTAATTCTTAACGTTTGAGAATCTTTCCAATTTATAGTTGAAAAGTTACAATTTAATCCGTTCAAGCATTTTAGCAATTAATTTTCAATTATAATTCCCCTCCTCGTTAGTTAATGTTAAAATTGGTATTTGATAGTAAATTTTCATCACATAATACTTAATTGTTGGTAAAAATTTAGAAGAGAAATTAGATCATCTAAGAGATAAAATTTTCTAATTTTTTTTCCAAATTTTTACGAAGGTAAAATAATAAAAATTTTATTTATTCTTCTCCATAATGACATAATTTCTCTTCTACATCCCTGTCAACCCACTAATCATTGTGAATATCATAAACAAATATCAACAGTCCTCTACAGGAATGGAATAATTATACGGATGGACTATATTGAAACATTTTACATCAAAACATCAGTCCAATCTTTTTAAAATATGGAGATTAAACGGACACAAACCCAAAAATTTAGGGACTAATAATATTGAAAGCTGTCTAAAGGACCAAAAATTGTAATTTGGAAAAAGGAAAACCAGAGAGAAATTATAGATTCGAAGTGTATATATAATGAGAAGAATAAGAAAAAGTAATTAATATATATATATATTATATATAGGGTCTGAAAAATTACAGAAAGTGATGTTTATCAGATGAATGATGGAAGATTTAATATATAGTTTTAGGAAGGAACAAAATCACATGAGAGATCTATATCCAGTGCGTCACTGCCATGTTCCATGCAAACACAGCTTTATTTTTATATAATTTAATTTAATGGGAAAAAAACGACAATGCCTTTGCGTTGGTATTATTTGTATTCATTTGTTATGGCCAAAACACATACTCCAAACTTAGCCTATACAACTACAAACAACTCTTGCTTTCTTACAAACACAAACTAACAATTGCCAAGTATGTCAATAGGCCTTTAGCTAGGTTTTGCATTATTATATTCTTAGCTGCCTTTCAAAAGTTTAAATTTCGAAAAAAAATAAAGTTGTCGCTATCACGAGGCAGGTTAAAATTTATTGACGAAATAATGATGTGATGTGAGAATAATGGAGTTTGTTAAACGGACCTGTCTACTCATCAAATCAAAAACTTAATTACCCGCTATAATATCATTTACGTGGAGTACTAGTGTACTTGACTTGAAATGACTTGCTATTATATGAGATAAGTCCAAGAAAGACGGCTATAGTACTGTTAATTGATAGGATTCTTTTTAAAACTTCACATAGATGATTTTTTTTTAACGTTTAACAATATCAAGATAATTTGACGATTGAAAAAATATATTGATAAAAATGATGAAAATGAAATGTTTAAGAGATTAAGAGATCAAGTTATATACTAAGCAAAAAAATTAATAATTTGGGGATGAAATTAGAAAATTGTTTTGTTTTGTTTTTTTCTTTAATGAAAAGGGAACGACCCATATAGTTTGTCCATGGACATTACTTAGTTGCTTCTATATAATATCTTTGTCTAATAAGAAATCTTGTTTCAATTTAGTATTGATATTCCATTTGCTTTAACACTTTGCTTTTGTGTATTTCCTTTATTGGGCAAATCTTAAAATATAGATAAAAAGAGAAACTTTATGAAAAGACATTATCAACATAGCTATTTTTGCTTTGCTTTGGTTGATTATACACTTGATAATTAGTTAGCCATATAACATCACATTCCATATCTCTTTTAGAATAAAAAAGCAATATAAAATCCACATAAATCAAAATGAACGGATAAAAAAATGTTATTACCCAATCATCTAGATACTCGTAAAAGCACATCATTCATTAAGTTGTAAAAAGTCACTAGGATAATCGTCAAACCGAACAACATTATAAGAAAGTCATAGGCACCATATCTCGTTACACATGCCATTTACCCCTCGTCTCCCTCTATCAACGATATTCAAGATCGAGTACTTGTTCCTATCCTAACACAAGGTCAATTGGATCAAGAAAGGTGGTGAAGTTCAAGTGTACCCTTATCAATAGGCAACAACTATAAAGACCAAATAATTTACGATCTATTGACATAGATCTGCGTCTCATATCTTATTAGGCAGGTCATGGTAACATGACAACAATCAATTCACAAAAGACTAGAAAACATGTATTAATTCATATGAATGGGCAATAAATTGATATTTTACCCTTGAGCAATACGAATAGAAAAAACTACAAAGAATACAAGCATTGGAAAAGAGCCAATTATTCTTGAGAAGGAATCTCATATACTCTATTTGGTGCTAAAAGACATTTAGAAATCTATGAATATTATTCAAGCAATTTCCCACAATAATGGAAATAAGCTTCCACCTTAAACACAATATTTGATTTCCTTCCAAGTGCAACATTGCCAAACTTACCTCATTAAGCCCCCACCAAATTAATATCTTACATGATTAAATACAAGATTTACTTTACGAGGGGCATATTCAACTAAGCTTGAGTCCGTGTGATCCTTTGATGTCGGCTCTTCCTATCATTGTGATGCAGAATTGTTGGATTGTTCACCCACCAATAGGGAACGTGAGTTGGGGTTTAGACCGTCATGAGACATGTTAGTTTTATCCTACTGATGATTCGCACTTTTTAGTTTTGTTAACATCCAAAAAAGATGGAAAGTTGGAAAATGTGTGTAGATAGCAGGACAATAAACAAGATACCAATCAAATACCCTTTTTTATACCTAAAATAAATTATCTTCTTGATCAACCAGAGGGCAACGCAATCTTCTCCAAAGTGGATCGAAGAAGTGGGTATCGTTGACTACGAATAAGATTAGGAGACGAATGGAAGACAACATTCAAAACAAATGTTGGACGATTATTTGAATGGCGCTTGTGATGTCATCTGGGCTCTCCAATGCACCAAACACCTTTATGAGTTAATAAATCAGGTTCTTCTACCATTCTTGAATAAATTCATTCGGGTATACTTTGATAATAAGTTGTCTTGGAAAGGAGACATTCTAATCCGGCGAGGACCTAACATCCAGCTTCTTCACTATTAAAAATAAACTCAGCAATAGTCCAGTACTCACACTTCCAAATTCTAATAAACCTTTTTGAAGTGGTCGTAGATGCCTCAGGGGTTGGGATTGGTGCTATCTCAATAGAGTCGGTGTTAAGAATAAATAAACCACCACTCAACCCAAAAGTTTAAGTGTAAGGGTTCGAACACTAGATCTCCCACTCTAATACCATGCTAAACATGTGAACATTATTGTTCTCAAGTTCAGCACCACAAGTCATCCCTAAACACGTGGACAAACTGAAGCAACCAACAGGACCTTGGGAAACTTAACACCATGTTTAAGCGAAAATCGCCCAGAAATAATAGAAACTTGCACTTACCCAAGCCGAATTTGCTTACAATCATTGGAAGAATAGATGGACAGGGAAGCCTCCATTTCAAGTTATTCACATTAAATTACCTCATTTAACGGTTGATCTAACTAATCTCCCTTCTTCTGTTGATATTAGTCAAGGGGTGGAACAAATATCAACCCGAATAACTGAACCACACAATGTTGCTTATATCTATGCATATGAAGAATTAGATGAATTCTCTTTGGCTAGTTAGCTCGAGGACGAGATATTTTTGTGGATGGAGGGAAATTGACGTAACTATCGTATGTTTAATTTTTTATCCTTTGGCTATTAGTTAGTTAAGTGCAAGCTGCCCAAAAGCGCCAACGGCTTAATGAGCCCTTAGCTTTTGTGTATAAATACCCTTTACTAAGCTCTTGGGAAGATTAAGAGTATCACAAAAAAATTTCTCCCAACTTGGATAAAAGTATTTCTGGAAAAAAAAAGTGCTTAAAAAAATCACTTTCAAAAGTTAACTCAGATTGTAGTTTTGGTCAATCTCAATCTAGAAATTACAAATAGCTTAAAATATTATTTTGATTTCTCTACGATTAGCTTTGGTTCATTTTGATCACTATACTTTCAAAATGTTCATATTTCTTTAAATGTAATAATGACTTTATATTAAAGAGTTTTTGTTATATAAAAAGTCATGTTAAATTTTTGAAAATAGGGATCAATATAGTCCACTTTTTAAAACTTGGTGACGAAAACGAACATTTTGAAAGTAACAAACTAAAATAAACCAAGTACGAAAACCAAAATAAACATTTTAAAATTACAGAYTAAAATGAACCAAAATTGCGATTACATGTACCAATCGTATTTTAACCTTACAAATAAATAAATAAATTTGATAAGTAGTGCACGTTGAAAGTAGCATATAGTTCAATATCCATCATTATCCACCAAAAGATAGTTTGCTTTTTGGGGGTCCTTTGCCTTGTTAGAGATTTTATGAAGAAATGGGCAAACTGACTGACCACCACCTTTTCCACCAAACTCTCCATTCATTTCCCATATACTTTAATTATTTAATTCCACCTAAACTATTACCTTATTACAAGTTTCTAAGTTATTATATTATTGCCCCCTTTGATGGGTAACTTTGTAAATTCCCTTTTTTCCTTTTTTGTTTGTCTTTTTTTTTTCCTATTTTTCCACTATTTTCTTCTGCAGCCTAAATAATCCCCTTTGTTAAGTGACTTGTCTGCCAATAACATGATTTGATGAGTCAAACACAAGATCCACTACATTATCTGAGCTAATTAGTGTATGCTTTTCAAACGAATCAACTTTGTTATTTAATTTAGCACCTTAAGGTGTTGGCACAGTGATGAGAGACTCAGGTGATGACACCCAATATTCAAGTTCGAATCCTTCTGTGTTTAGTAGTAAAAAAAAAAAAAAACTTTGTTATTTAATTTCATTACCCAATAATTCAATTCACACTAAATTGTGATATGTTCAAAGCATCTCACTCGTCCTAGTTGACCTAAAACCTAGTTTTCTACCACTCAATTATTGACATTTTATTTCTCTTTATAATATAGGATACTTCTATAAACTAATCTTAGAAGATATGTTATAAAAAGAAAAAAATTTGTGAAAATTCAAAAAGTTGCATAATTAGTCTAGAATTTCAGGGATGACGTAGTGGCAAGAGCAATGGACCTTGTAGTACCTACGTGAGGTTTTCTTAGGTTCAAGCCCGAGCTTCGATTATAAGGATACAAAACTCGAAAAAAAAAATCTGGTCTAGAATCTAACATCCTACCTTCTTTGTCTTTAAGGATTTATGTATAATCTTATTACTAAAAAACAGCCATATAACAGGATTTAGACAGGTATATAGCAAAAGTGAAGATAATATTCACTTTAAACTAATTTCTACGATGCAAAATTTGACACCATATGAACCTTTTTAAAGATATATTTTGAAGGCAAATGAAGCCAACATTTGCTGAAAAACAATCAAATCTACAGTGACAGCATAATGTGAGAGAATGGAAAAATGTGTGTTGGAGCACTTAAACCAAATCCACAATCATCTTTTTTTTCTTTCCTTGAAGAAGATTACAAGAAGTAAAATGGGGAGTTTGTATTTTGGTTCTAACAGTTGCAAGTCTTTTCTATCTTCAATGAAGTGCTCTAATGCTGCACTTACTGCATGGTGGGCACACGACATTCAGCACCGACATCACATCAAGCTGACCAAATTTACTTGTTTCCCATGAAAATTTATTCACTTTTCATTAAAAAAAGCTCATTTTCTTCAGAGAAAAGTTGTTAAACGTATATTGTGGCACTGTTATAGTTCATCTTAAAAATGATCAGAAGAGATTGAGATGAATCATGTTCTTTTCTGAAGTGAAATTGAACATATGAAGGGTATTGTGAGCTGAAGGTACATTTCTCAACTTAGTTTCGATATATTTTTCCTGTTAGCAAAGGAAATGACTTTCTGATTGTTCAATTGTGAATCTCTCACTCTGCAATTGTTGAACTCAAAAGAATGTATAAAAATAACCATAGTAAAATAGAGAGAGGCTTATGGTCGTGAATCTATTAAAAATGGTTTTGTAGTAGTTTTTAATAATACTTTTCGAGTGAAGTACATCTAAAACATAGACTCCTCACCTTTTTTGGAGCAATGACCCAACCCCACGGAGAATTTTGTTATCAATAATATAGATGCGTGGAAATAGAAGTTTAGAGAGAATTTTTAGAGAGATTTTACAGTGAGTAAATTTAGAGAGAGAAAAAAATTTTAGAGAGAGAGGTTAGTGAGTGAGAGATAATGTATGATCATTATCATGATAATATTTTCCCACAAACAAAATCCAACAAAAAATAATCTTCTCGCGATTCTCTCTCAACCAAAGTCGAGCAGTGATTCCAACCATGATCCTAGAGTTGACTCCATTCTTGATATGAATTCTAAGCCTACGTGAGGGTGAGAGAGACAGTATTTTCACCATGGCAAAAAACGTAATTTCACGTGCTTATTAATGCTAGCAAAATGTTATGAAATCTTATTTTGAAAATGGGTTAGATCTCATTTGACCCATACCAAAAGAAAAAATAAAATGGTTATCCAACGATCCCTTAGAAATCTCTATTTTTTAAAATTGAGGAACCTGTTAAAAACAACTCTAATGAGTTAAGAGACTAAACTTGTGTAATTTAACCCATACTCATATATAAAAATTCAAAAGGAAATGCATAGAAATGCTAAAAAAAAAACATCAGGGCAAGCATGTCGAGAAGTTGGAAAAAGATGTATATATTATCAGAGTGATACATCTTTGCCAGACAAAATATATCCATCCAACATATATTTTTATCTTAAAAAATAATTAAAATAGTTTGGAAGCTTATCATCTGAAGTTTCTCAAAACCCAAATTGTTAGACACTAGAAGACAGGGGAACATTTGGTGGAAAAGTAAGAGATGGAGAACACATCAAGAAGCAACTAACATGATGATGGTGGAGTTGTCACACACAATGTCATGCAGTTCAAAATCAGTACAAATGAGTTCCACTCTAAACAGAAAAAAAAAAAAAAAAATCCCATGAAACTGATTGACCCAACAAAGTTGGATCTTTGCTTACCTCTCAAATTAGTGACAAATTACGACAAACACAGTTGAATTCCCTTCATTATCCACTACAACAAGATTGATGCTTGCTTTCCTTTCCCATAAAGATGTTGGTGGGGTCTGCCTAAGCAAAAATATACAAATATGCATATTGGTTATTATTATGTAAGAAATGGGGGGCAGAGACAATCCAATTTTGATACTGTTTTTGCACATAGGGCCAAACTTTATTTGTTATCACATCAACAGGATGCTCCCTTTGCTTAGTTTCAACTTAAATAATGCTCCTCTTCTGTTTGCTGAAAATGGAGTATCTTACACAAGTATGCTCTAAATGTTGGACCTATTATTCGTAAGCACCCAACAACACTAACTCCAACAAAAACTAATGGGCCCTATCCCAAAATTCTATCATTTTTGGTGCACATAGGGCCAAACTTTATTTGTTATCAACCTAATAATCAGTCTCCATTCAAAAAAATACAAAATAATAGTTTTGAAGAGGATTTATAATCTGCTTTTCCAAAATTTGATAAGAAGTCCTAAGTACCCTCACTGTGTAATAATCTCCAATTAATTAATCAACACAAGGCCACTGATCACTTCGTAATTTGACATTCATGTTTACATCCCAAGCATTAAAATAAAGAATCTACAACTACTTCAGTCCAGCAATCTGAGAGGTCCAGTACCTCTTTATTTTTAATTTTTATTTGTCCTCCACGACAACCATCTGATCCTACTATATTAGATCGCCAAATAAATTTATAGGATATTAAATCGCCAAATAAATTTATAGGATATTAATTCTTATGTAAGTCCAGTACCTATTATAATCCAGATCTTCCTATAGCTTTTTCATTGATTTGGATTTCCAGCTCTAGAATTCTCCTGAAGGAAATAACATTCATACATCAATCCAGAAGGAAATGAGAGTTCTCCTGCAAGCGCATATGTTATTTTCGGGTTCTACCTATAACTGTGGATCCTGAATGAAATCATGGCCTCCTTCCATTTGATGATACTCGAAATGGGTCAACAAACAATCTTAAGCTCAGCCCTAATTGAAGACAATTATAATGATGCCTTGTATTTTAATAGGTTACTCTAGCAACCTAAAAGAGAAGGGGCCATAACCATGTTCTAGGTAGGATTGTCATGGCTGTCAAATAGAAAAGTTTGCAATACCAAACAGCTGGAAGAAACAAGTGAACGAGAGCTAGTCCAAATACATGCACTAAGTAACTGTCAGTTTTTCAAGCCTACTGTTAATATAGGCAGAGGACAAGTACTACATGTTTTGAATGACAAGAACTTGTTCTTGGTTGTGTTCTCAAGCAATGATTTTGTTTTTAACTTGTAGAGTGAATGTATCGGGAAACCTTCTTTGGATTATTTCACCAACTTGTATGATATAGACCTGATGCAAGTTGATCAATGTGTTAATAACCTCATAACTTGTTGGTTTA
Organism: Momordica charantia; assembly: GCF_001995035.1. The sequence continues at coordinate 3,966,113 of NW_019104490.1, forward strand.
GGCAAACCAACCAAAGGCTTATTCTAATCCTTTTTTTTTTTCTTTTGATAAGAAACAAGGCTTATTCTAATCCTCTAAATTGTCCGTAATTATGAAGGCAGTCCATGTGAACTTTACAGGCATATCATGTGATTCAGCTACAAGGTTTGGTAGGTGACGGTTCACTATTGAAACTACCAGGTCAAAAACAGTCCTTTTATTCTCGTAGGAAATCAATTTAAACATTAAGTACCTCCAGCTTTCAATTATCTAAAACAAAACTTTTATTCAATCATAACTTTCAATATCGCAGGAAGATGCATTATTTGAGAAGCCTGTAGAACATGTGGGTACTTGTCAACACCATCAATAAACATTCCATTAGAGTTATCGATTAAATAATTGACCAGAACAATCAATACAATTACTTAAGTGTGGGGCCACGTGAATGAAAAAACACACATTAATCTTCATTCTAAAGGAATGTCAAACCACAAAAGTRTCTTCTCTCAATTAAGCCAGAACAATTACATGAATTCCAATTTAGGCTACTTTTCCAAAACAAAAATGACATATCCGAATAACCCTATCGAATCAATCCAAATACTTTTATAAAATATGCAAAAAGAAAAAAAAAAACATACTTTCGATATCAAATCAATTCAGAAAATTTAAATAGTTCCTAACAGAACTTTATCAAATCATACAAAACATCATTTCATAGATTTCACAAATAAAAAAATATCAATTTCAAAATCATTTATCAAAACTATGATAAATGTTCAATTTGGAAGGGATGTAGAAACTACTCACAAAACTTTCAGAAGGGATATGGGAAAAGTTCATTTATATAACATCTGCAACTCGGTCAAAGAGATTGTGGACATTGGTATAGCAATAAATTAATCATTTATTTCTGTTGTTTATATCAACCGTCAAATTTTACATGGGCAAGCTAATTATTCTGCAGACCTAAATTAAATTACCAACAAAAATTAAAAATAAGACACAATCATGCCCAAGGCAGTGCAAGGGATGGAAGGGCCGACCTCCATGTTGTGGAATCCGGGCCAGTCTATAGATCATGAGATTTTCCCCTTAAGTGATTACTGTAGGTTTATCCCTTCCAGTGAACTCCTCCAACTTAGACAAAGACAATGCCAGATCTAGAACATGACAAGGAAGAAAATAAATTAAATAATTGAAGATCGTTATCGTTGGATAGGGCATGTAACATACCGATTAATGGTTTTAAAGATGTCTGGGCATCCAAGTCATGTTTAGAAACATCCGGTTCAAACTGCTCAATGTATATTCTTACAGTTGCCCCTGCTGAACCTGTTCCCTGTAAAACATTAAGCTTTAAATGGTTACTTTGTTTTACACTATTTCAAAGATGTCTCAATAATTGACCACAATGTCCTATGATAAGAAAGAAGAGGAAAAAGAGAAAATGATTGAACATACGGATAAACGGTATATTATCCTTGATCCATCTGAAAAAACGAAGCGAACACCTTGTTTTGATGCCACACTTCCGTCAACCTGGCCATTCATGATATCAGATTAAACTGATTAAGATATGAATAAATTTGAAGTTGTAAAGGTTGAGACTAGAAAAAATGGTAAATTTTCATATTAAAGAGACTTACTGGATCAGTATATGAAAAGTCATCTGCAAATTGGAGGACATAACTTCCTGCCAAAGTATTAGCAAAAACAATCATGGCAATGAGAAAAAGGCAAAATGACAGCCTGTAAGATGTTTGAAATAAACTTACCATATCTGTCACCAGACTTGCTCTTACTGATGAGATCTCTAAGGTGATTTATCATTTTATTAGCACCTTCAGACTCGCATTCCTGAACAGACACATTAAAAAATAAAGAGTGAAACAGTGAAACTAGCCTAATACAGTAACACAAGCACAACACTAGCTCCTCAAATATTCTTACTTCATAGTCATATCTTGAAAAGAAGTTCCTTCCATAAGTAGCCCAATGTTCCCTCACAACATCTGATACTGAGACCAACTTCTCTCCTATTTTCTTGTCTTTGTTTCGGAATGCAATTATAGAAAGCCAAGCCAGCACAGCCCTATCATGATTCATGAGAATGACTCAAATTATTTCATATTGTAACTAACATGGGAATAAAACGATATACCATCTTTCTATAAAATTCTTTATTTTGAAGTCCCACAAACAAATGGTGTGAGCACATGAGCAAAACCACAAAGTAGAAAAACAAACGAACTAGGTAGTGTTCTTTTCCAATTTACTGAGGGCTAAAATGCACAGCTCGAGGATATAATATTAATCATTGTACAAATCGACTACTAAAGCAGTTAAGGGCTCGGATAGCTCATAGCTTCTTTTCGCAAATTGCATATTCAGTCTAGAAATATATTGAATTATTATTTTTTTTAAACAAGAAACTAACTTTTTATTGATAAATGAAAAGAAACATAAAATGTTCAAAGATACAGATCCAAAGGAAGTTACTTGAATTAGTTGGTTCTGCTATATGATAATACTGATCTACGTTCCTCATATTTACTTGTATTTTTTCTTTTTATCGGTCATTTTAGGTTCCATTTCACCGGAAGTAGAACCTAACACTTTTAACTGTGCCTAAAAGTGATGTAGACTGTTACCATATGCCATCCTTCTCTCGGATATGATCGGAACCTGTTCCAAAACTCTCCTCCCCACATATTGACAGTTTCCCAGCATCCATAAGGTTACCAAAGAATTTCCAGCCAGTTGGAACCTCAAAAAATGGCAGACTAAGCTTTGCAGCAACACGATCAAGTGCACCACTTGTTGGCATAGAACGAGCTAGCCCCTAGAAATGAGGAATGTTATTTTTCCTTTTTATCTCCCTTGAACCAAACTCAAAACTTGTCCACAGACACTTTATTTTGCAGTAACTTTTTAAGTTGTGGATGACTTTTTAAAATGTCGTCCACAAATTATAAAGTTCTTGAGAAAGGAAGCATGAGAATTCCTTACCTTGGGACCATTCTTGAAATATGGAATCGCTTCCTGTGCATTAGCTGCAATAATTGCAACAGAATCTGAAGGAGTAACAAAAAAACCCCTACCCAGTATCATGTTCCTATCACCATCTCCTGCAAAAAGATTGAAAAAGAAATTATAATCATCTCTTATTGCATTTGCAGGCTAAGCATCCATTATAGCATTAACTAGCAAGAATTAACAGGGAGAATCTGGCAGCAATACGATCATAAAAATATGATTAAAGTTTTACCAATGAGGGTAAGGGTAAAAATAACAAATACAAAATAAAATTTTAACAATTTGAATCTTCACATATTATTGTTTTGTTTAAGCAACTGGATTTATGTTCTTATTTTCAGGTGTTGGGATATTAGCATTGAATTGATTGAACCCTTAACATTTGCTCATGAATGCAAAGCTAATTCGTTGGATGGATAAACCAGTGGCATATAAAAGTTTTTTTTTTTTAACAAAAAATATATGAAAATAATAATAATAAAAGAATTTTTAAAACTAGTCCAACACATTCGAAAAAATAACTAGTCCAACACATAAAAGCGGATAGACAAACCAAATTGTTTCCTTCCCTTATACCCGACCAGCAATTTATTTTCTTTTTGTTTTTCTTTTTGAAAATAATACTTTCACGAAGAAAATATTTTCCCTTAACATTGGATTCTCTCCAACCTTAGTCTCTACATGGTATCAGAGCTCTAAGTTTCTTCTAAAATTTTTGTGCCCATTAGGGTTTTGATGCCCATTAGGATTTTGTGCCCATTAGGGTTTTGTCCCTTGGAGTTTTGTTCATTGCTATCCAACTCAACTCACTGCTACCGCTGCCGCTGCCGCCGACCACCGCCGCTGTTTGCTGATTCGCTAGCGCTGCTGTTTTCCGATTGCTGTTCGTGGGTTTCGTCTTGCCGCCAATCGCCGTCGCCGTAGCCGTGTGCTTTCGTCACCGCCAGTCACCACTCTAATGAAACTTTGGTGTGATAATCAAGCAGCTCTCCATATTGCATCTAGTCCAGTATTTCATGAACAAACCAAACACATTGAAGTTGATTGTCATTATGTACGTGAGAAAATACAGCAAGGATTGGTGGCTACAGGATATGTGAACACTGGAGAGCAGTTAGGAGATATCTTCACTAAAGCATTGACTGGAGCACGGATAGATTATCTCTCTTACAAGTTGGGCATGATTAACATATACGCACCAACTTGAGGGGGAGTGTTAGAGTATATAGTAGTATATTTTACATTCTTTTAAATAATATGTATTCATTTGTCCTTTACCTTCCCCTTCTAGAATTAGGTCAGCCTTGTATATTTGTCTATATATATAGACTTCAGTAATAAGAATAAGATCTATCTGGTTCTCTCAAACTTTAGTTTCTAGAGAGAG
>NW_019104490.1:3982795-4012096 GCF_001995035.1 Momordica charantia
CGTACTTGCTAACAATCACCCTATGCCACAAAGAGGATGGTTCCCGAGGAAAGTGCCACAGCCACTTTAGCTAATAAGGCCTCATTATGCAATCTAAGGTTGCTAATACCCAAACCCCTGGACTCTATTGGACTCAAAACTAGCTCCCACCTAACCGAATGAGAACCCCCACCCTCGTCAACACCTTCCCACAAAAAAAATCCCTCATGAATTTCTCCAAACTCTTGGATCCTAAAAGGGGTAAGGAAATAGAGATGAATGTCACTCAACATTGACACTAACTGAATGGAAAATTAATTCCCTCCTTCGGAAAAAGAATGCTTTCTTCCAAGAGGTGAGATGCCTTTGAACCTTCCCACGATAGGATTCCAAAATGGATGAAAGACTCAAGCCCTAGATAGGAAGATGGAAGATGTAGCACGCCACAAAGCCCACCTTGATACCTTTAAAGGATCGCAGTTCATGCCAATGACTGAACTTTTGCCTCGTCAATTTTAATACTCGATATTGTCTCAAAAAAGGAGAAAAAATGGTTAAGATTAACAAAGGACCCTTCTTGGCCATAACTTACGAACAAAGTATCATCGGCAGACTGAAGATGCGATAAAATCTGACCCCACTATGAACCCTTCAATCAACCCCCTCTCCACACCTCTTGAAACAAGTCTACTATGGATATCTACAACTAGGAGGAAAAGAAACCTTGCCTCACAACTCTCGAAGCTAGAATCCTGCAACGTGGCCTCTTGTTTATCAAAATTGAAAATCTCACACTCCTCGTACAGCTCCACATTCATCCCTTCTRACCAAAGCTTTTCTTCCACATGACCTTATCTAGGAAATTCCAATCCACATGGTCAAAGACTTTCTCAAAGTCAGATCTTGAAAAGGAAGTCTTCTGGTTTGCACCCCTATAATATTCAATAGCCTCATTCGCAATAAGAGCTTGTCCTAAAATTTGTCTCCTTTCTTATAACGCATCGTGGCAGTCTGAAATTGTGCTAGGTAAGACTTTCTTTAACCTGTTAACCAGCAAATTGGCTATGATCTTATAAAGGCTTGTGACTAAACTGATGGATCTAAAGTCTCACTTTTGTTACCTAATCTTTTCTTGAGATCAAGAACACAAAGGTTCCATTTATTGAAGCATCGATGACAATATCTCTTTCTTGGAACTTAGAGATACTTTATCTGAAGATCGATAGAGAAACCATTTGGGCCAGACGACTTTTCTCCTTCAAAAAGGGCCCTCCATGCTTTCCCTTTTAGACTCGAAATAGGGCACTAGTCTAGACCTTCCAAAAAAAGGTCCCGAAGGAGAAGGAGGCACATACAAAGAAGAAAAAAAAGGAAAGGACCTCTCCCTCAATATCCTTAACCACGAATGTTACAACTAGGGTTGCGGCTTCAGACAATGGGTACCACGACCGTTGATGAAGACCTGCAACTAGGGTTCCGACAACTAGGTGGCTTGGGTTTCTGAGACCTCTAGCACCATGTAGTTTTGGAAGGAGAAACTAATTATTATAACACTTGCAGTATTCACCTGTGTAAGATCCAAGCATAAAGGGAACATTTTCTTAATAAGAAGCCAACTTCCATTAAAATATGAAATAACAGATAACAAAATAAGACAAGCAAAAAGAACCATTCCAATCACAAACTATTTCTCCTAACTCCTAAGAGACACCTCTGTTCCTTTCCATCCACATAAACTGCAAAGGAACTAGCTTGCCAGAGAACCCAACCCCTCCCAAAAAGGGGTCTCTAAAATGACCTCCAACATCTCACAGAGACTCAAACTATGCACCAAAGCTAAACCAAACCCTGCCAAAAACACCTCCACGCTCTAATGGAAGAAAAGGACATAACCACAGTAAATGACTTAGACCCCCCCGATTTCACAACAATACAAAACAGACCAAAGAACCCAACCCCTCTCCCACAAGGAGGTGAAGAAAGAACGAAATGAGGATACAAAACAGACCAAAGAACCCAACCCCTCTCCCACAAGGAGGTGAAGAAAGAACGAAATGAGGATAGAGCCGAAGAGGAAACCAAAAAATAAATAGGGACTTACAAGAGGACTCAAATTGGCTTGAGGGGAAGTCTTTCTTTATAAGAAACAAAAACCATATATTTCAAAAGAAAGGCACCAATAGAACATCCTAGGGGCCGTGGGTAGAGGAAGCTTTAATATATACAAGAAAATAATATACAACATATGAAATGTTAAACGTGATATAACAGGAGATTGACCAAATAGAAAGTAGATAAGAAACTTAACCAAAAAAATTAAATGAACCAATCACGAAGACAGAAACATATACTTACAGAAAGAGTGTTCCCATATATTTTGTCTGTTATTGATTCAGGTGCAGGCTGCCCACTGCTGTAATTAAACTGAAAATTCAATACATTAAGTTAGATTACAAAACTTACAATTAATTATTGTAGTTTTCATGGATAATATAAGGCCAAGATTTTCAACCAACATTTTGCAAAGAAAATTTATGCTTCATTTAAAAGTTACATTTGACCAGCAATTAAGTTTAATTAATTATAATGCACAATACAAAGTGAATAAAAAAAATCACCTTAATACCCCAGTCATATTCAGGCCCACCAGGATTGTGACTTGCACTCATTATAAATCCTCCATTGGCCTGTGTAGAATTGAATACAGAATAAAGCAGGGGGCAAAAGAGAAAATTAAATGTCACTGCAAAATGCTTGATCATAATATAAATCAGCAGAGCAAACTTGCCTTCCTCTTTCGTATAACAGCAGAAACAGCTGGTGTCGACAAAATACCTTCCCTGTGTCATCAAAATTTCACTATATTTAACACACTTCAGACCTGAAAATTGCTTCTCAGCAGATATTAGCTTCTTCTAATGCCCAAATAAGAGTTTATTACCGATCAAAACATCATTCTGCCTCCTAGTTAAAAATAATAGTTTTCTGAACTTCAGACCAACAACCAATAAGAATCCAAGCAAATCACAGGCTGCAGAAGATAAAACTTCTAAAAATGTATTAACTAAAACCAACTCTTCTACTTAAAAATCTCTGAAATTACAAATACTTCCACAGCTTACAAAAATGTTTTCCAATTAGAAGCAATCATGGAGGGAGAGTACTTATGCTAGACCCCAAATTACCAAAGTTCATACTCGTAAGGAAGTAAGGGAGAGACACGTAAATATGTAAGGGGCATGTTTTTGTCTGATCTTGTGAGACCCAAGAGAATATTGTTAGTAAGAGGAAAGAGTTGTGACGTGAGATTTTGGGGGTTTAAGAGAGTTTACGTCGATGGGTGGGGTAAATTTTTTTGGTATCATCTTGTAAGGCTCATAATTTGAGTCTTCTTGAGAGAGGATAGGGAGCTCTCTAATCTCCTTTGGGTTCGCCAAATTGTCCTTAAATAAAATTGGGTCTTACCAACTTACAAAATAATTTAGAGAATGACCTCTAAAGGGAGGGAAAACAAACTACCAAATCCCACATATATTTCTTACTCCGAAACTCATTTGCAAGATTCTATGGTTTCTTTTCCAAACAAGCCAAAACACAGCACTAACAGTTCTCCACAAGATTGGGGCTTTGCCATTGAGCAGACTGCCACAAGAAGGAAAACGTATAGTATTCTTCAAAATTAGGGAAAGAGGCTTTTTTTTTCTTTTTTTGTAAGAGACAAAGGCGGAGGGTAGAGAGAACTCTCCCCTAAAAACTATACAACCACAGCTTTCCAATCTTGTATAATAAAAAAAAGTCCATAGTTACAAAAAACCTTCTCGTGGGTGGAAGCCCACCAAGAAGCCATATGCTTGATATTCACACAAAAAGAATCTACCAAAGCCACATTTTCTAAAAAAAATTCTGCTATTCCTCTCTTTCCAAAGGAGCGCTCTTGCCGCACAATTCCAAAGGACAAAGGCTTTACCTCTAAGAGCGGAACCGCCAAAACCTTCTGTAATGAAGTCATCAATTCTTCTCGGAGGACAAAAAGAGAAATCTAAAGCAGCAGCCACATAGTTTGACGCTTGAATAGCAAAAGGACAATGCAAGAATAAGTGATCCACGTTTCCAGTACACTTCCAACACATGCAGCAAACATTAGGGGAGAGCATCCAATGGGGAAGTTTGCGTTGTACCTTATCGGCTGTATTAGTGCCCCGATAAAACAGAGTCCAAAGAAAGAACTTAACCTTCTTTGGGACCCTAAAGTTCCATATTAGGGAAGCGGTCGCTGAATTTAGCTTTGTAGAAGGAGAGGTGATGGCCAGAAAGGCTTATTTTACTGAGAAAATGCCTTTGTTTGTCTGCCTTCCACCAAATTCTATCTCTCCCTTGGCCTATGATCACCCCTTCCAACTTTTCTGTAAGGGCAGCCCATCTATCCATCTCCCAGTCGAAAAGATGTCTACACAAGCCTAAATCCCAAGTTCCAACCTCTGTGACCCAACAACTTGCTATCGCCAGACCCTTCTTGGAGGATAGCCTTAAAGGTCATGGAAGGAGGAGGGAGCTGAAGAATCAATCCAAGTATCCTCCCAAAAATCGCACATCTTCTCCCGAGGCAACTTTGAAAAAGGTGAGATTAGCGAACATTCTACTAGGCACTTGCTTAAATCCAAAGCTAAAATCATTTGGCTTAACAAAGTGATGAGTATTCTTTGAGAATTTTGATTGAAGACTGAAGAGAAACAAAAATGGTTCCAAGATGTTTCTACTCTTTGAGAGTAATGTTTTGTCTCCCCTTCTTTGGCTAGACGGCTATGCTAGATATGCATTTTTTTTAACTGTGAGCATGAGGTCCCTTTAATTACTAGTGATTGGAAAAATTTTGTAATTCCTTGGCTTTGGAGGCTTTTCTCGTAGCCATTTCCCACATCAAGAGCAAAAAAATTCAACCTTTAAGAGCTATTTACTCACAGTACTATAAAGAATTTCTTAAAATCCATACTGCAAAACAAGTTGCTAAACAGCTCCTTGAGGTTTAATTAAGGAGGATATCCTCCCTTAATTCTTTGATAATCTTTTCATGATTAGTGAAATTTTTTCTTTTTAAAAAAGAAAGCAAAATAAAAAACAAGCATCCATGAACGGGTCTAGCCAGGATCCAAAAAACAGAAAGCATGCATATTTAAGTTAACTGTGAACCATATCATCAGATTTATACGCAGTACATGATGTCTAAAATAAATTCTTTATACCAATATCTGAAACATATCAACCATAATCAATGGAAAGTGAGTATATGAAGTAGAAGGTTTCAAATTGCCGGAGTAGTTCTTTTCAAAAAAAAAATCTGGTGGAACTCTTCGATAAATAACTTCAAAATACAAAAAGAAAGGTCATACTATTTAGAGAAATTAGTCAAGGGTAGATCTACTTACTTTCCAACCAATATTTTTCCAACACCATTTCCTGCAGCAATTTTGATAATAATCTGCAATACATCTGCAAAAATTCATTGAAAAGTTCTAAGGGAAATTAGACTACTGAATTAAGCAAAAAAAGAAAACCTCCAAAAGAGACCTGTGCAGCTTCTTTATTAAAATAGCGACCATCGCCCCCCAAAACCAACAGCCCATTTTTGTAATCCTCTGGTGCCAAGGAATCGAACAGCGCCTGCAGATGCAAAATGCTCATGTAACACAAACTTCAAACTCATGACAAAATCTCATAGGTTACATTGCTTTAGAATGCAAACATTCAAACCTGGATCCAATTCGCAAGGTAATTTTCCTGCATAAATATTTTCACCTGAAAAGCCATATAAATTATCTAAGTGAGTTGAGAAGGAATCAATGCCGCCAAAATCCCAAGAAAATGGAAGAGGGCAGGGATAAAAGCAATACATCAGTATATTGAAGATAAAATTATAAAGCAAGAATAGCAATGGTCCATGCAAAAGAAGGATTCGCTCTGTCTTCAACAAGTCAAAATCAGGCCATTGTAACCCAGCCTCACGACATTATCATTGTCCTCCACTTGCAGCATTAATTTTCAAATGCCAGAGTAAGCCTGTCTTAATTTAACCGCGTGCAGGGAGTTTGCTTGCCGTTGAACAACCACCGCAAGATGGTACAAGCTCATCCTCATTATCAATGCATTTAGCGGACTCGCTTCAAATTAGGAACTTCCTATGCTTATACAAAAGTTCGTTGCATATAATTTTACTACCTTCTAATTCTATTTTTTCTTGTTTTACAAAAAGGAAAAAAACTCATCAACTATTCAACATTCAAGCATGACAATCCTGAAAAGTTGTGGAACAATTTAAGTTGAAGAGAGATAGAAAATGAGCAGCACCTTCTTTCGGAGACCACTGGTTCCAGTTTTCTGGCCCTCTATCGGCTTGGTCGGAATCAAATCAATCTGAAAGCCAAAATACACATCATGCCATCCACATCAAAGAAATAACACGCCTAGCGAAACCGACATTAACACATACAATCCATGAATGAAAATAAATTTTGCTTATCCTGCAACCATCCGTAGCAGAGAGTATGCACGCATTCAGAAGAAGAACGATGTAAGAGAGTGACGGAGTGGAATAGTTACCTTGAAACCTTGAGAGCCGGCAACAATGGCGGGAGAGGAGGAGGCTTTGATGGCGGTAGAGTGGGAGGTAATTGTAGGAGGCGCGGGAGGAGAAGAGAGCAGAAGCGGGGATGAAATGAAGGCTGTAGAGGGAGGGAGTGGTTGAAATGAAACTCCATGGGAAGAAGATGGTGATGATCGTGGTCGGAGCGGGGAAGAGAGGAGATTGTGGAGCCTGACGGAGTAAGAAGCCATTGAAGACGAGGAGAATGGAAACTGATGAGTCCCCTGAGAGTGTGGGCGCGAGAGAAAGAGGGAGATTTGAGTTGAGAGAAGATCTTTGGAGAATATGCTGACTCCGAGAACGGGAAGAGAAAGTACTTGGGACTTGTGAGTCCTACAGATCCATGGCTGCCACACATGCATTTCACTTTTTGGATACACTTATCGATACCGTTGCCGGTTGCCGATTCATTGCATTTTTGTCTTAAAATCACTAAAATCCAAATTCCCAAATGGTGTGAACAACGTAGAATCTCTTGGTTCGTTTTGGCAACATATTTCACGATTCATAATAAATGATTTCTTCACAATTCATAATAATATTTTTTTAATATGATTTAATTGGTTAAAGCGCATGTTTAATTGGAATAGCATGCTAAATTAAAGAAAATAATTTAAAAGATAGTTTCACGATTGAATTTGTGAAATTGTCATAACTATTGATTTTCTCTCTTTCCCTTCTGTATTTTCCTTCTTTCAATGTGTTTACCATTGAAAATAGAAAATCTAGATTCATGCTTTCCGATATTCATTTATAAGCTCCTTCTACGATTTTGCATTTTTCTTCTTTCAATGTGTTTATCATTGAAAATAGAAAATTTAGATTCATGCTTTTCGATATTCATTTATCAGCTCTTTCTACGATTTTAGTGACTTTGCAGTGTGACTCACTCGTTGCATTTTTTGGCGCAACTTATCTCCTTTGAACACACAGAGTTAAAGGTACTTTTCTTGGCAAGCAAGGTAGTCATGGTTTAACTAGTAGAGCAATAGAAAACGATTTGAAGGAAGAGTAGAGTTGTCAGACTCCCACGTGGCTGGATAATTTAGTCTTTTCGAAACTTGTTTTATGTTAAATTGTTTTTCTTTCTTATTTTTTCAAAAAAAAAAGCACTTTCTTGCACAACTCACCTTTTGCAACTTATATAGCACATCTCACTTGCTCAGCGATACAAACAATTTCTTGTACTCTCGAGTGTGATTCACTTCCTCTCAGTGGCGTGAATAATTCACAACACTTTTCGATGCGACTCACCTACTTTAAGTGACACAAATAGTTTTTTCGACATTTTGCAATGCGACTCAACTCCTTTGATCGATGCGAACAATTTACTATGCTTCCCGATACAACTCACCTCTTTTTAGCCATGCCAACAGTTTACGGGTATGAATTTTAAAGTTTAGCATTTGGTTTGTTGGGGGCATGATTTTCTAAGTTCAGCATTCCCGCTTTCGAGAGTTTGATTTCTTTAATTTAACATTACTTKAAGAGATTATATGAACTTTAGACTTTAGCATTCAATTTGGGGTATGATTAAATTTTGGGGCATGATTTCACTTGTCAGTCCAACATTAAAGATAGATTAAGTTATATTGAATATATAACTCATATGTTATGTGGTATATATGATATAACCACTATGTTAGATATATTATTAGTATGCGTTCGTTGTAATACAATAGTTAGAAACTTGATTTTGGATATGAAAAATAAATATTGGATATAGTAAGAAATTTGATATCGATACGAAAAATATATATTGGTATATATTTTGCTGCAAGAACACTAGTCGTGTTCATTTTTGTATACCAATGGCCAATATATATTTCTAGACAATACATCTATTGTTTAGGTAAAAAGAAAAAAACACATGGTAGAAATAATATTACTATTGAATGATAAATTTTGACCGCACACAAACTGTTACATCATTAATTTAGATTAATGACGAAATTACATATTACTAAATTTGCCAACCTGCCAAAGCAAACATAATCCAACAATAATTGACATATATCTCTGACCTAAAGGTCATGAGTTTGAAACTCCACTCGACCTTGAGAGAAGGAATACATATCAATTGTCGTTGAACTATGCTCGTGTTGGTAATTGTAATATTTAGTTAAACCAATTGAAATTTATTTTTTCGTAAAGCAAAATAAATCTAAAAATTCTACGTGGATTGCACTTGTTACATACTAGTTCTTAAAAATAGTTTAGAAAAAGCATTTTTGTAAATTTATAATAATCATATTTTTAGTTTTTGCCCAAATGATAACGAGAGTTAAAAAAAATGACAACGAAAAAAGACCTAATTACCTTCAAATTATAAGAGAAAAGAGGACAATTATTTTAATATTTTCTTGAAAAAGGAAAAGAAGACTGAAGAGGACAAACTTTAAATTTTGAAATTACGTAAGTATTACAAACGTACAAAAATCTGAAAAAATCATATTTTATAAATATTTTTCCTAATGACAAATTCCCCAGTATTAAACAAAAATAAATAATATATTTCCAAGTAGACATAATAGAAATAAATGAAAGTAGCCAATTCTTAAGAAAGAGACGTGAATGGATTCTTTTCATGCCTAACTTACCCATCATTAATTTTAATATTATTTATACGTTACTAGATACATAAGGAATATAATTTTAAAAAAGATATATAAAGAATATAACAAATAATTAAGGAATTATTTTAATTTTATATATTATTACTAAATATAAAAGGAAGATAATAGATAAGGAATAGGAATATAGTACTTTTTTTAGCTATTCCACACCTATTACTTCCAAATAAATCTCAACCGTTCAAATTGGAGATGAAGTGAAATGTCCTCTTTAGTAACAATTTTATTTTCTATTTTTTATTTTGAAGAATGAAGTTTATCGYTTTTTAAAAGTAATGAAATTTTGCCGAACAAAATTTTGAAAACTGCTATTTCTTTTGAAGTACAACCCATAAAAGGAGAGTTGATTGGTAAAATTAATTTGGTTTTCGTATGCTCTCTCGTAAAATCATAAATGAGTTTCTTAAAGTAAATCAATTTAAAATATAAATTTAAGTTAAAATATATTTTTATTTGGTCTCTAAAAGTTCTGATGACGTGATATTGATATTTTTTTTAATCTTTCCTCTTCTTTTTCTCTCCTCCTCTTCTCCTTCTCCCTCTTCCCTTTATTTTTCACGACTCCTACGCAACACAACTGTTTCAAATCATCACCTCTTGAAATTGTAGAGTCAGAGAGGAGGAAATAAGGGCAGTGTTTCTTTTTTTTTGTTTACTCTTATTTACTTCTCTGAATGCTGCAATTTAGAGAAACGAATATGTTCTCTATGCTACCATAGTGACGATTTATTTGATTTTTATGTTTTGCCTAATTTTTAACTTGTTTTCGATTCCCGCCATTCTAGTAATTATCTCTCGCTCCAAAAAGAATCTCCAAAATTTTCCAAATTCTAAAAATGGTGATTTTTTCTCCTTTAAGATCAATAACGCAGGACACACTAAAGTGAAAGTGAAATGAGCAAAATTCATTGTCTTGATTAGGATTTCAGTTTTACCTAGAGATTAGGTGCATGGAGTAGCGAGGAAGGAGGAGAGGAGAGAGAGAAAAGAGGAAGGAAGAAGAGGGCAAGAGGAAGAGAATAATAAAAAAAAAATAAAAAAAAAGTTGACACCTAACTTTAAAATAATATAAAATGAATAAATATTTACCGTACCAATGTCACATCAGCATTCCATTAGATACACTAAGGAAAATTTGACTTCAGGGACCGACCTCAATAACAACTATTTTCTAATTGTCAGAAAAATTTAAGAACTAAATAGAAATTTATCTTTCAATTTAAGGATAAAAAATATATTTTACCTCTAAATTTAATAGGATCCCAAATATGTATATTTTAATTAAATATTGTCAACTAGTTATTTAAATTCTTGTAAGTACAAGAAAATAGCAAATACTGGAATTTAGTTTTTCTGAAAAAGGAAAAATAGTTAAAGGATAAATTGCTAAAGTTCTTTGACTAGATGCTAAATCAAGATCTAGCCAAAATATAACATGTGGTTAGTTACGAATATTTTACAAAAATGGTATATTAGTCACATTCTTCCTCTTTTTTCTTCTTTACGTTTAACTCCGGGAGATTTGAACCTATAACCTTTATTAGTTATATACTTAAATTGGTATCACATCTTTTAAATTTAACGTACTATTTCAAATATATAGTATTCATAGCCTGATAGCTGTTTGGTAACTTATAATAAACGAGTTAAAAAATAATTATTGATAAAGTAAAAGTTATTATACGTCAATCCGTAATAATTGTAGTTAAAGCAATATTTAAGTTAATCCTCTATCGATAATTGAAATATATAATAATTATATTTTGAGTTCATCAAACTGACGTAATAACTACGAGGTGAGGATTCGAACTCACGACTTTTCGACTATGATATATATCTTAATCGAGCTCAGGTTGGCTTATAAAACTATTACGAATATCTAAATAAACATTAATATAAAGAATTTAAAAATAAAGTGAGGGAACTACTCAAATAATTAGACATGATCAAGCCTATAACTAAATCACCCATTTATGAAATTTATAATAATGTTTTAGCTATTATTTTTTTATAGGTTAAATAAACCAAATAATCCTTAAAAGAATTCTCAATTTGGTGTTAATCTTTTACATTCTCAATTTTATTTTGATGTATTATAAATTTTCAATCTAATTAGTCTATAAAAATAGGTATGTTAAATTGTAACTTAAAGTTGATGTGTCATTAATTTTATGAAAATGTTAGGGTAAATATCAATAAAATAGTAATGTCTGAGGGATAATTTTAGAAAAAAATATAAAAAATTCATAACAAATTTTTAAATTATAAAATAAGCATTTCGCTCCTTTACATAAATTTAAATATTATTAATATTAATATTATATTTATATTAGTGATATATTGTTAATTTTTTTTGTATATTTTACAAATGATACTATGAAAGTGTCGATGGATTCACTTTTGAAGACATGAGTGTTTTACTAAGTTCATGTTGACCCACATTAAAAATTAATGATAACAAAAAAAAAATCATTTTATGTAATTTATTATTATTATTTTTATTAAAAGACTTAAAAGGGGACGTGACACCACAAGCAAACCCTTCAATATTATTTACTTGTAAATTAAAAATGATATGTATAATTCTTCTCGTCATTCTCTATGATATGAGGAAAAAGGGATCATGGCTATTGCTAAGATGTTGAAAATAAATAATTACTCATAAGATTGATATTTTATGCCTACATTTGGAAGAACAAAAAGAATAATATTCAGGATAACTCAAATATTTAGAACGAATTTCAATCCCATGTTAATAGTGTTAGATTCTAAAAAGAAATAAATTGAATTATAGGTTTGGCTTGTAAACTATAAAGCTGGGTATCTGGAAATAATAAGCAATCTACCTAAATTTAGGTTGAGAAAATAAATAAATAAAAGTTCAATAAATTCTCAAAGACTTATTATTAGACATAAAATTGAAAGTTCAAGAATCTATTAGCAAAACGTAGGTTAAGTTGAATGTTTAGACATGAACTTTAAAAATCGTGACACTCTAAACTTAAAAAAAAAAGAAAAAAATCTAATAGGTTTATAACCTTTAAATTTCGTGTCTAATAGGTCCTTGAATTCTAAAATATTTTCATAAATCTTTRAACTTTCGATTTTGTGTCTGATAGATCCCTAATATATTCAACATTTTCTAAAATTCACCTCATATTTCAATTTGTGTCTAATAAGTTTGTCAATCTTTTTACAAAATGTCAAATAGATTTGGACCTATATTTAAAGTTCATGCATCTATTGAATACGAAGTTACAATGTCAAACATGAACTTAGCTGAGTAGTTATTACAATTGGTTATGAAATTAATCTTGTAATTTAATTAGAGAAAACCTATCAAACATGAAATAAAAAGGTTGAATAACCTATTAAATATAAATATTAAACTTTAATTTGATTTAAAAAAGGAGAAAAAAAGGCAAAAAAGGAAGGAAGCAGCATTGGAAGCCCGTGTAGAAGAAAAAGAAGAATCCTGGGGGTAAAATTTTGTCTGTGGGTGCTCAATGATTCTTCTACTTCTGTCAAGATTTCAGCCATCACCTTCCCCTTAACAATTTCCCTTATTTTTCTCCTATTCCTCCTTCATTACCAAACCAAACCAAACCAAACCAAACTTTTTTTTTCTTGGTGCAATTCTTGTTGTGTTACCCTGTTCGTTGTTCAATCTCTCAACTTCTTCCAAAACCACATCAATGGCAAAATCTCTCTCCTCTGGTAAGTTTCCTTGTTCCCCATTTCTCTCCCTTCTCGATTTGCTTCCTTTTTTCCTTCTATTTTTCTGGGTCGTTCTCGTTTTTCACTCTTCTGGTACTCCAACACTTCATTTCCTCGATCCCCTGTTTTTGTTCCTCATTTCTATTACGGGGCTCGATTTTGGAACTGCACCATTGCTTGTTTTTCATTTTGCAAATCAATCGTTGAATCTTTATGACGACTTCTTTTTTTTCTTTTTTGAACTGTTGTTGCTGTCTTCATTTTTTTTTCGCCCCTCTTCATTGGATATGTCGACATTCATTATGTTCTTCTACTTGGTCTGATTCTTACTGGGTTTTTAAGATTCGTTCAATTATTCCATGATCGCGGTTTTTGTCTTAGCAATCTTTTATTTCCTCCCTTTTCTTTCTAAGTTGTAGCTTGCTATCAATTACCATGTGTGTCTTTGTTGGAGAGTTTGGTGGTTGCGTAAAGAAGAAGAAATTCTGATTAATGGTGAAATGGAATCAATTCTGGGAGGTTATTTGAGTTTAATTTCAAAATTGTTGGCATAAAAAGGAAAACAGATCTGCCTATCAATCTTTTATAATTATACTGTTGTAACTTGTAAACTGTTGTACAAAACTTGAACTAAAATATTGGATGAAAATATGAGATATCCAACCGACGGATGATGACGAATGGATAAAGTTGTTTAAATATTGTTCAATTATAAGTTTGACATATGTACTTGGGTTATGTCTTATAAGTCCTCGAGCCTTAAAAGTGTCACTAAACTTTTGATGTGGTGTCTTCCGGTTCCTATACTTCAAAAAGTGTATAATAAGTCATTGAACTTTGAAATTTTTATCCAATAAGTCCTTGAACCTTAAAAAGTGTCTAAAGAATGGTCTATCTGATTCAAAATTGAAAGTTGAGAACGTATTTGATTCAAAATTGGAAGTTCATAGACCTGTTAGACACTTTTTAAAATTCAAGGATCTATTAAACTCACATAGACTTATTAGATATAACTCTTGAAATTTAGGGACCAAACTTGCAATTTAGCCTTAAAATGTTGTTTCCAAATTCCAGAAAAGCATGAGATATTGAGCTCAAACTTGTGACATCTTTAGACTGTTTGATGATCTCAAGTTAAGTAGATTGGATTGGGGGTTTTACAGGTGATATTAAGGAACTTTCCTCAGGGTTAGAAAAGTTGGAGGTTAAAGATTCCCCTGTGGTGTGCTTTGGAGAAGTTCTGATAGATTTTGTGCCAACAGTGGGTGGAGTTTCACTTGCTGAAGCTCCTGCCTTCAAGAAAGCCCCTGGTGGTGCTCCTGCTAATGTGGCTGTTGGGATTGCAAGGCTTGGTGGCTCCTCAGCTTTCATTGGAAAGGTTCATTCTTCTATCATACTGAAGAATTTTTGAATGCTTTTGATAGTTAGGAGGAGGAGTTGGTCAAGAAAACATGTTGCTTCCATTAGTACTAATTTTTCTAGAGAGCTCTAATGTGGAAAAGAAGAAATGTGAACTTTTTTCTCCCTCGTGTTATAGGTAGGTGATGATGAGTTTGGATATATGTTGGTAGACATTCTAAAGCAGAACAATGTGGATTGTTCTGGAGTGCGGTTTGACCCGAATGCAAGGACGGCTTTGGCATTCGTTACGCTTCGAGCGGATGGCGAAAGGGAATTTCTTTTCTTCCGCCATCCCAGCGCTGATATGCTTCTCACAGAAGCAGAACTCGAGGTTAAAGTTATTGAGCAGGCAAGTAGTCTCATTTTTTGTTCTCTAGAGATCAAACAGACAAAACATGTTTGCTGTACCTTCTTTTGCTGATACTTTTCGGGGCAATTTTCGATATTGTTTCGGTCAGGCGAAGATTTTCCATTATGGATCAATTAGTTTGATTGATGAACCAAGCAAGTCAGCACATCTAGCAGCACTGAAACATGCCAGAAAATGTGGCTGCATTCTCTCCTACGATCCCAACTTGAGATTGCCGCTGTGGCCTTCACCGGAAGCGGCTCGGGACGGCATCATGAGCATCTGGGACCAATCTGACATTGTTAAGGTACAATATAATGTCAAAATTATGATGCATTTTGGTGCCTGGATAGCTCTAAGAGTTTGAAAACTTTTGTGGCATTCTTTTCATTCTCTTGGAAATTTTATGCAGATTAGTGAGGATGAAATTACTTTCTTGACTGGTGGAGATGATCCCTATGATGATAACGTGGTGTTGAAAAAGCTTTTTCGTCCAAATTTCAAGCTTTTAATTGTGACCGAAGGGTCCGAAGGGTGTCGATATTACACTCAAGTAAGCACTTCGTTCTCGTATTTTCTAGTACTAGTAGTTGTTAAATCACTTTTAGACTAAAAAACTTTGGTCACTTCACTTATGGACTTAGAAGTTTGAACTTGAGACTCATCTTATGCAGAAATTCCGAGGCAGGGTTGCTGGTATGAAAGCTAGCCCTGTTGACACGACAGGAGCTGGCGATGCGTTCGTGAGCGGGATATTGTTCAGCATAGCTTCTGATTCAACCCTCTTCCAGGTTCCTTTTGTGCTTGCTGCCTAATGCATCAAAACAAAGTCTCTCTACTAAAAAGAGTTTCCTTCTTGCAGGACGAGCAGCGGCTACGAGACGCTCTACGCTTCGCCAATGCCTGCGGTGCCCTCACCGTGATGGAGAGAGGAGCCATTCCCGCTCTACCGACGAAGGAAGCCGTCCATAACATGTTGTCCAAAGCAGCCACTGTATGATAAAAAGCCTTTTTTAGCTGTGTTTGCCTTTGTTGGAATTAGGCTAATGTAATTTGAGTTTCCTTACTGGTTGAGTGAGCTTTGAGCTCATTTTCTTTTCTAGTGTTTGGCCACAGCACCCTCTGTGTTCTAATAAATTGCTATATTTCCAGTGATCTTGAGAGCATATGGATTCTTCAATGTTTTGGTTGTAACGGTTATAAATGTAAATTGATGGGCAAAATTATACTAGTTATCAGGACAACAATCTCTCAACTTCACTACTAGTAGAGTTTAGTTTCACATTTATGGTAAATGGCCACTTTTTAATTATAATTTTTAAATACATAGCCATATTGTTTTATTTTACTATAAAGTACAATTTGTTTTTGATGGTTACTATCTCTAGAGTATTAAATTTCCATAGACATGTCAAGATATTTCTATCTATATTTTCACGTATCTATTGGTTCAACATCGACATGAGAGGTAAATTGCTATTTCCATAATATTGCAAAAAAATTAAATTTTTTTTGACAAAATATTAAAAATATCAGCAAATTATCACACATATATCAATCATTTAAAATTTATTAAGAAATGATAAAAAACTTGTTTGTTAATTTAAGTATTTTTTAAGAATTTTTTATTTTTATAAACATTCTAGAAATATCTATTGGCATCAACGTTTTATCATCTTCATATTTTTTTTTTCGAGAAGACAATATTTCAGAGGTCTTGACATTCCTATAGATATCGATATTTAAAACTTTGATTATCTCTTGAACCCGTATCTCTTTAATATATCTTTTTCGTCAACATTTGTTTTCTCTCTCTAGCATCTTTCTCTATCTTTTATTATTATCTTTCTGTATAGTTTGTCTCTCTATGTTCATATTTTGTTGTACAAATTAAATAAAGTTATCATTTTAATTGTTGTATAATTGAAAAAAATTTATTTACTTTTCTTTTTCTAGAGAACAAAACAAAAAGTTATAGGCATTTTTCTATTATTAAATTGAACACTAAAAGTAGTTACCAAATAGCTACGGATTTTGTTTTTAAAATACATAAAATCTAAAAAAAAAAATAAAAAAAATAAATAAAGAAGAAAAGTTTAAAATTAAAAATATTATTCAACAAAACAATAATCACTTCCTTTTGGTCATTTTCATTAGCAATTTAACTTGAGGTCGGCCGGAACACTCATGCATAAAATAAAATTAAAAAAAAAAACCAGCAATTTGGTCTCACTTGCATGCACAAATTCAAAATTTAAGATATCTGTATATTAGATGTAGAATATATATTCTGATGTATATCAGAAATACATCGGATGTACATCAAATGTAGATCGAAAGTATATCAGATATCTATCCATCGGACGTATATCAGATATACATCCATCGGACGTATATCAGATATACATCCATCGGACGTATATCATATATACATCAGATGTATATAAGATATCATAAAGGTAAACCTGGAATAATAAAAATTCAGAGAATAAAAATTCAAATATTTTACCATATTTACAAAATACAAAAGTGGTTGACATTTTTGTAAATATGTATAAAAGTTAACTACCATACAATTTCCCTCCAAAAAAACCAGCAATTTGGTCTCACTTGCATTCACAAATTCAAAATTTAAGACATCTTGGAAATATGGAAATCTTTTTTTTTATAATTTTATAAATATACTTTTAAGAAAAATAATAAATGTTCTCATCCACTCAATTATAGTTGTATCAATAAAACTCCTACGTCTTTGAATCATCTTAAATGCGTAATTATATCAATTAATATTGTCATTTTAATGCTGAATAAGTAGTTATAGGTTTAAATACTAAAGTTTCCTTTTTATTCAAAATCTAAAAAGAATTTAGCAATTCAAATTATAATAACTTACGTCCTTCGCGACAACGTAGTAGCAAGAATTTAGAGTTTTGAGTACCACTTATTCTGAGGACACTTGTCACAGTGTTGCTCAATCTAGGCAACGAACTTTGATTTTAGAGATCTACTAACGTAAGCAACACGATATCAATTTCAAGAAATTAAAAAGAAAACTATGTAAACATTATATTATGTCTACTTGCTAAAACATTAAAAACAAGAACCGTCAACAAGATTCAAACTTGCTAAATCCCGTTGGTATGAATGATTTTACAACTATTAAATATTAAATATTGAGACATGTACTAATTACAAATATTAGATGTAATAATCATAAATACTTATTAAATTGGAGTAAATGTAACATTTTACATATTTATGTTATTATATAAATTAATTTAAAAAATTTTAACTATTTAATATAAATTATTACATTTAGTTTTTACAACATTAAAAAAACAACAGTCAACAAATTAAATTTAATAAACTTTTAAAATATAAACTATACTCAATCTTGATCATTTTCTAAAACATTGTATAAAAGTTGAAATAACTATAATATATGAAAATTTAGAATTAAATATCAATATAAAAAAAACACTGGGAATAACATCTACTCATTATTATAATTAAATCACAACAATTTATTATTAATTTTTTTAACAACACAACAATTTCCATGTGTTATTTCTTTAGTGGACCTCAAATATTTGGGCTTTTTTTCCCTATAAACTCTGTAGCCCATCTACTACAATTAATGGGCCTGCCTTGTTATCAGAGCCCACTTCCTGAAACCTATTTACCAGCTTTGAATTTGGAAATGAGAAAGTTTCTTTTCGACATTTTCATAATTAAAAAAAAAAAAACCTTACCTCATGTCTCGATGGGTCAATAATAAATTGACTTTTTTACATTTTCTTAAAGAAAAACTAAAGCTTAAAAAGAATATCTCCTACCTATTGCGATGTGAAATTTTTTCAAGTACGAGACATCTAACTTACAACCTTTTAACTGGAGAATATATGTCAATTATTGCTGATTTATACTCGTTTTAATACTGTGAGTCAATTTTTTTTACGTACGATTCGAGCCACATTAAATACATGAGRTAAGTATTTTTATAAAAATATGTAAAGAGTACACAAAAATGCAAAGCGTTTCCCTGCAAACATATTGGCCTAAAAAATCATTCTGACATTTTTATGTCTACTTTTTTAACATGTTAGGTGAGAAATGATAGAGACCTAAGAGTAGATTTCATAACTATTTCATTTTTAGTTTTGTTAAAAGAACTTAACTATTTCATTTTTAGTTTTGTTAAAAGAAAAAGAAAAAACTAAACATTACTCGCAAGAAACTTAAATATATAGTTATGACTTATAACACATGGGATTATTACATATTCTACATGGCACCCCTTCATTTGATTGGGTTGAACAATGAATTTGGAGTTACATGCAGGGCAATCCAATGAACAGTTCGGTCTGCATATCAGAATTGCTTTTGCTACTTTGGCTGCATAAACCCACAATACCTCCCTCTGCATCACCTCCACCACCACCTTCTTCTGCTTGCCATGGCTCAGCACCACACTTTGTAATAATAATAGTCACAAAATCAAATGTGTTAACAAAAAGTATCAATTTTAGAGGGAGGAGGGGCTTATGGTAGCCAAGAAAAGATGCGAACTATGATCATTGTCAAACTAAAACTCCAAAGTTAAAAGAAAAAAAAACGTTTCAACTAGAACATAGCTCAACTGATTAAGGTACAAACAATGTCAAAAAGATCATGAATTTGAATCTTCATCTCCACGTGTTGTACTAAAAGAAAAGTTAAGAAAAACATCATGGGAAAATATTGGTTTCACCCCTGAATAAGTTGATTTTTAGTTTCATCATAGCAAACATGGAAGTTGAATTAGTGTTGTAATTGATGACCTCTTCGGAACAAAATTTGAAAATAGCCCATGAACAACATCCAGTACATTTAGGCTAACTAATACTCATAAAAATGGTATCACCTACCCATAAGAAAGTCCCATATCTAGTCACATCTTCACAAAAAATGGAAACTTTAACTCATTGATTGTACAAAATTGACTCACTAGGAGTAGAAAGTGAACTTTTTCCAAACATTATAAACTAATCTCATGCAGGAGAACTTATTTGCAAATGTTTAAATAACAGTTCAATACTTTGAAAAAGAGGAAAAAGAAAACACACTTTTAGAAGCTATTTAAGATTCTTTATTTTCATTTACCTTTCTTCAACGGGTCACTTGGTATTTTCAGAAATATTGATTTTCAGCTATCTTTTCAGTCCAACACAACCAATGACAGATATTTTTGAGTTTCACAACATTAACTATAAAGAATAATGGAAGCATGAGGTCTCTCTCACCTTTGCAGATAACTTTGCATTCTCTTCTGTAAGGAGCTTCCCCTGATTTTGAGATGATCTCAGTTAATTCAACAAAATAAACAACCAAAACGCTTATGAAAATACAAGTAGGTTTATAAACAAACAAGTAGAAATATGACACTTCAAGCTCATGCAAGGCAGTTTTCATTCGAGTATGGAGCAACGCAACTTCATAAATTTGTTAACTTGCCTATTATATATATAATGTCTAGCAGAGTGCATAAGAATCAAGAGAACATTAAACAAGAAATGAAAGTGCGATCTTTTGTTTCTCCATTATCTTTGGAAAATTACATCACTAGTGAGACAAATGACTACATCAATAGGAAGAAAAACGAGTTTTGGAGTTACGTTATGAACCATGAATGCCTCGACATTTTCACAACGGTATGATATTGTCCATTTTGAACAGACTTCTATTAGCAGATTTCTAGTGTCCATTATTTGCATGATTATATACGACATGTTGTTAGTCTTTGGTGTATTGTTGGGACAAGATTTTGACGGTTATTTTCATTTGAGTTTTTCAAATAGTTAAATGAGAGGCAAGACGTGGGTTGCAAAGAGTGCTAACAAACTCCTGCATTGACTAAGAAAGTTATCCATAGTATATATATAGGTGAGGACAACTATCTTCATTGGTACGAGGTTTTTTGGTAAAACCAAAAGCAAGTCTGTATGCCCAAATCAGACAATATCACAAAAGAGGAGGAAACAAAACACAAGAAGGAGAAACAATCCATAATAGAGAACAAGACATCGGAAGAAGGACAAGGAGCCGTTGAGGATTTAACGGAGCAATTAATTATGGACTGAACATAGTTATCCTTTGATTGAATCGCTCTCAAATTCTAGTTTAGTTTTTATGTTTTTTATGCTTTTAATCTACTACTCAATTGAATACATACATAGATTCTTAGACTCAGAGAGCTGATTTTTTATTCAACTGCTATAGCTCTTTGTGTGTTCTTCCTTCTTTCATTTTTCAATAATTAACCTTCTACTTCTACTACGTGGTTGTTGCATTGAGTGAGATTCGAATTGGACTTGTGGCTTGTGGATAATCTGGTCTAGGGATTTACATTAGAGTTTGGAAACGTAAAAACCTTTTAGAGATTATTAAAGAATTTAGACTTTATGATCTTTTAACTTGTCAAAGTTAAATAGGGATATTTAATTTGGATGATCATTCTAACTTTGTTGATGACTTTTACTTGGATGATCTTTTCAGCTTGTTGAAATCCAATAAGGACATTTGGATGATCTTTTTAACTTTGTCAACAGCTTCTATTTGAATGATCTTTTTAACTTGTGGAAATCCCATAGGGATATCAAACTAAATGGCCTTCCGCTTAAGCTTTCCCAGTTCGAGGGATTAATTGATTGGATACTCGAGAACCATAATCTTTCCTAGGAACTACTTCTACAATGATAGATAGGGGTCAAGTTTGTTTGGCATATATGCCCCTGTTCGGAACTGATAACATTCGAGATTATGCAGGATTTTGCTGATGAATCAACAATTCGAACTGCTTTTCTTACGTATTCTTGATAAACCAGCATATGGATAAATCCTTGACGAGGGGCTTATTGCTAATGAGAGGATTGAGAATTACAAAGCTCATAAGCGAGAAGGATAAGTTAGATTTTGAGAAAGCTTAGGAAGATTAGGATTTCTTAGAGAAAGTCTCATAGAGGTAGGGAATCCCCTCTCTATCTCCATTTCTTACAATGTTGGTTTCAATCACCTACTTTAAAACGAGAAAACCTCTAATATCTCTTCTTTGATCTCTTGATTGTTGAGGTCTTGTTTTCATCTTGGATCCAAAAATGATCATTCTTTTGGCTTCTTTTCTCTCTTTTGTTTGGATCTAACCTATCTTTGGATATCTTTGCGGAAAGTTTGTACTATGCTAGCTATAACGCTTTTTTGTGATTGGATAAGTTTTTTTAGTTCAACAAATATAAGGTGGGGAATGAACCTTCAACTTCAAGGAAGGTAATATGAGTCTTATTCATTAAGCTATGCTCAAATTAGCGATAATGATATTTTTATGGTACTAGCTCTTCTAGCAGGATGTTTCATAATTGAGTTTGAGCACTTTTTACTCGGTAGATTTTAGGTTAAAGTTTAGATTATTTTTTGTAGTTAGATTTGAGAATTTTCATGATTTGATTGTGGAATTTTGTGCGATGTATTAGTTAGTTCAGAGGTAACTTTCAAATTTAGTTTTGAGGTATTAGTGTAACTACTTGTTGGATGTTGAATTTAATGAAATTAAAAATATAATGTAAAATTTAACTCCCTTAGTCAGGTAAAGAGTAAAAATGAACTTTCTCAAACCCTCAAAGGGAAAAGTTTCTTTCATTTTAATATTTAAATGATAATCCAACATACTCTTTAAATGATGCACCGTATTGTAACCTAAAGTTTAAAAGCCATGTTGAATATTCATTCTATATCTAATGTATACAAATAAAAAATTCAAAAAGAACAATTAGTTACCTAATATGTTAAGAGTTTGAATGTATTTATAATATGATGGAAATCAATCTACTCCTAGAAATCTTTCATGCTATATGCACCAACTTTTATGCACTTATTTTCTGTATCAATCTTCAAATTACCTTCTCAATCAGTTTCTCTTTCTGCTCCTTGAATAGTTGAGACTGCAATAAAATTAGCTTTCATAGATCAGTTTTCACCATGAAAATAATGAACTACCTACTCAGTATCCTTTTTTCAGTACAAAATGTCGAGTAGAGATTCGAATTCACGRTCTTTTAATTGAAAATAAATGCCGTCTTAACCAGTTGAACTATACTTAGATTGGTACCTGATTTCTAAAGATTAATTTTTTTAATCATTAATGTAATTATGTTGGAAGCATTACTCATCAAGTAATCCTACTTGCATTGCCCAAAAATAGGGCATGTTTGAGAGCATTTTCACATGAAATTCATTTATCAAAATTACTTSGGTTATATGCACTTTAGGTACTTATAATATTTCAAAAGTGTTTTTTTTTCATCTAATTAGAAATATTATTGAATAATTAGTATTTACTTAACAAATATTTTTATAATTAAATCACTAAAATGAAAATGATTAAGATTGTGAAAATTATAAAAATGAAAATAAAATTAATGAGAAAATATGTAGAGAGAGATTAGTAAGAGAAATTGTATGTTTAGAGAGACTAATAAGAAAAGTGTATAGGAAGAGATTGTGAAAAACAACATATTGTGGAGAGACGATGCTAGAGAAAATGTGTGAGAGGAGAAACTAACGAGAGAAAATATAGTCAAATCGAGGTAGTTCAGCGATAATTGACATACATCTCCAGTCAAGAGGTTGTAAGTTCGATCCCCACCTCACGTAAGATTGCTAAGGCTATAGTTAAACAATTTCAAGGGATTTTCCATTTTATCACTCAACCTTTATGAAGGGTTGCAATATAAAAATAGATAATATTCTTCTTTGCCAGAAGCTCTAGGCTAATTATCATACCGAAAAGGGAAAGAAAAGATGAGTTCTCAAAGGGAATCTGCAGAAGATCTAGTTAAAGGAGATTCATGAGAGAGCGATCCTAGATGACTCAATGACAGACACCTTTATTTGTTTGATACTTGAGAAGGGGGAGGGCAAGGAAAGTAAGGAAGTTCAAATCCATCAGCCTAGTTACAAGTGTTTACAAAATTATTACTAAAGTCCCCGCTAACATATTGAGCAAGGTTCTCCTAGTACCATCTCTAATTTTCGAGGGAGCTTTTATTGCAGGGAGACAAATTTTGGATCAAGATCTCATTGTTAATGRGACTGTGGAGGACTTTAAGGAAGGGGTCATCTTGAAAATTGACTTCAAGAAGGCCTACAGCCATGTGGATTGGAACTTCCTCGATAAGATGCTTTGAAGAAGGGTTTTGTTTTAAGTGGAGGACGTGGATCTAGAATTGCATTAAATCTGTTAGATATTAAGTTCTCATCAATGATAGATCTAGAGGTGAGTTTCGGGCTACTACAGGGCTTAGATAAGGGATTCCCTTTCTCCATCTCCACATCTCACACCTTCAATTTGCATATGATGACACTATCTGTTTTTGCTTGGTAAGGAAGACTTTATTGATCTCAATCAAATTCTTTTTGTTTATGAGTCGCGTCTATCTCAGGATTGAAGATTAATAGAGGGAAGTGCCCTACCATTGGTATTAACCTAAGAAGCATGGACACAAACACACGATGCGGATACGACCCGACACAGATACGGCGACACGTCAATTTCTAAAAAAGTAGGACATGACACGATGGGACATGTTAATTTTTTTTATTAAAAATATATATGTGCATATTTTGACAAATAATTATAAAGAAGATTTTTACTTTAAAACATGAAATTTTTATTTTAATCAAGGTTCGCCTTCCTATTCATCTTCTTCTCCATTGTCCTCTCTTTTTTCTTGCCTATTTCTCTTCTTCTRCTTCTGTTATTATTTCCCTTTCTCATCCCCACTTCATCTCTAAAACGACCAAAACCAACCGACTGCAAGTATAGTAGGTCGATTGGAGCTGTAGGGTCTTCAAACTCCAACTAGCTCCAACCAATGAGAACCGATTTGTCGGTGGTCGGCGTTGGTTGGATCCCAAAACTGACCTCGATCGACCGATGATCACTCTTGTTAGGGGATGTTGTGTTGGATGGGGGAGATTGTCGTGTTTGTGTTCATGACTCGTCTAGAGGGTTTTCATGTAGCTATTTTTTCTGTCTTTTGGGTGATCCTTCCCCCTCTGGTTGTCCTTCATTTTTGCCGTAGTGGAAGGTCATCATTCTAAAAAATGTCAAATCTTTGGTTGGTTGGTTTTACTTGGGAGGGTGAACACCTTGATTATATGGCGAGACATTCTCCTTTTGTGGTGGGATTGTAGTAGTGTTATCTTTTCAAGAATGCAGCTAAAGATCTGGATCACATTCTATCGGATTATTGTCTGTAGCTATGTTTGGGACAACGTTTTTCAGGTTTTTGGTGTGTGTTTGAAAAGGAGCAAAGATTGCAAGTTTACGGCGGRGGAGGTCTTCTTGTTTCCTCTACTCCGAGATAAGGGCTGGATTTTATGGCACGATGGATTCTTTGCAGTTTCGTGGGGTCTTTGATCAGAGAGGAATAATAGAATTTTTAGGGATGGAGAAAGATATTAGGATGAGGTGTGATCTTTGGCTCAATTTAATGCTTCTACTTGGACATCAGTTTTGAAGGACTTTTGTAATTATCGGTTAGGTCAAATTATTTTGGATTGTAGTCCTTCTTTGTATAGTTAGTTGGAGATCTCGCTTGGTTGAGGGCTGTTTTGGGATTGATTTCTATTGATGGAGCGTTGGGGGGTTTCTCCTCGAGTAGGAAAGGACTTCGCAAGGATGACCCTTTGTTCCCCCATCTGTTTATAACATTTTAAGGTCTTATTCATATGTTGGATAAACCTCCAAAGGATATTATGTTTCATATGAGATGTAAGCATATTCGTCTAAATTACCTATSCTTTGCTAATGATCTCATGGTGTTTTTGGCGGAGGTAGTGGTTCCTTCTCCTTTGTTAAGGAGACATTTTCTCATTTTGGAGTCTCTTTGGACTGATAGCAAATTCTCATAAGAGCTCCATCTTTTGTTTTGGGATGACTTCCAATATTTAAGAGAGGTTTTGGATCAAGAGAACCTGATGGGAATAAGCTGAAGGTAATTATAGATATTATTAGGATATTAAAGGTACTCTAGTAATTAGATAAGGAAGTTGTTAGGGAAAGTTGTTATAAGTAGAATGAGGATGTAAGTATGAAGGTAGGCAAATTGGACGTAGTATGATTTAGGCTTTGAGTGATATCTCTAGGAGGGTCCAAGTACTTGGGTTATATTGCAGTTCTTCTATATATTATCTTTCAATAAATATTTCAGGTTCTAACGGAACCTTCCTTTTAGAAAGGTAGCTACAATTATGAAACTAATTTATAATCTACTTACTAAGTCTTACCCATAATGGCGGAGAACAATTGCTCCTAAAATGGCCAAATAAGGCTTAGTTGATCTTATTACTACAGAATCAACTTGAATAATTATCGTTGATTAAAATACTAGTTTGGTCCCTCTACTTTCAGCTTTGGTTCATTTTGATCCCCGTACTTTGAAAATCTTCGTTTTGGTCCATGTACTTTAAACTTTTGTTCATTTTAGTCCCGTACTTTCAAAACGTACATTTTGGCCTCTCTACTTTTAAAAAGTGACCATCGACCATTTTAGTCCCTCAATTCTATTCTTAATCTCATTTTTTATATCACAATTTCAACACGGCACTAAAATCAATATATGTCTTCAAATGTAAACATTACTTTATACTAAAGAGTTGTTGTTATGCGTAAAATATATATTAAAATTTTATAAAGAGGGACTAAAATGATCTTTTAAAAAAAGTATAGGAACTAAAATGAACATTTTCAAAATACAAAGACTAGACTGAACCAAAGTTTAAAGTAGGACAAAAATGAACACTTTCAAAGTACGGGAACCAAAATGAACCAAGACTGAAAGTACAGGGATCAAACTAGTATTTTAACCATTATAATTTGACCCGATTTTTGGTGTTTGCTTTGGGTGGCTTGGATGGATGCTTACATCTTATGCCAATGAGTTTTTCTCTTGCTCTTATGGTGAGTTTTTCTATCTTGTTTTAGTATTCCTGTCATTTGGTTAGTTTTATGTTACTTGATAGAGTTTTGTTTATTTTCATTTTGACATGCTTTGATAATTGAGTCATAAGATCATAATGTGTTATATATATATATATATACATAAAGTGTAAAGAGAGAGAAATTAGTTGCACAAACCCTAAAGAAGAGAAGTTGGTGAGAGAAAGTGGCAAGAGAGTGATTAGAAGAAAGAAATATATGATGAGGGATCAAGGATCAAGTGTTTTCAATAAAACACCTATCAATTTCTTGAAGTATTTTCAAGTGCCTTTAAATTGAAAAAGAGACTATTTTTTTTAACTATTTAATAATATTTTTTTGTCATAGTTTAAAGCACTACCATGACCAAAGATACCCTAATTTTGAAAAATAAATATATATATAATTATAACACATTATGGTTTTATATTCAAATATATAATATAAAAATATATATGATCCCAAAGCATGTTAGACTTAATTTAGGAGCCAACCTAAACATAGTTTAACTAATTAATATATCTTTGATTTCGATTATTATTGCATCTCCACTCTTATCAAACTTTTTAAAAAATAATTTTGAAAAACAAAATTCTTTATTTAATAACATGCCATGTATGCCAATACTTTTTAGTTTTAACGAAAATCAATTTCGTATTTGATTCTTTTTATACATTTGAAAATGTATTATCATAAATAATATACATTATTTTTATAGAAAAGAACATTTATACTTTGTTTTGTGAATTAAACTAAAATTGAGACAAAAAAACATATACATGAAATATACAAAATTGGGACATACTTTTCTTTCTCTAATACGGGATAAGCTCAATTCCAACTGTCTTTCGATCTCTCGAAGTTCCTTGAGAGAACAAGAATCCAAGCCACGTCCCAAAAGCTTCCTAAGATATGAAAATTTAAATGGTTAGTATGATATTATTAAGGATTAAAATACTATTTTGGTCATTTTACTTTCAATTATTTTAGTTTATTTTAATCTACGAACTTTAAAAAACATCTATTTTGATTCATGTGCTTTAAATTTTTGGTTATTTTGGTTCATGTATTTTCAACTTTCGTTCATTTTGATCTGTCGAAACGTTTATTTTGGTCCCTTCATTTTTATTTTTATCTCATTTCTTCCGTTCATCATTTTAGCATAGCATATCACTTACTAAATTTCTTGAAATGTAGCCATAAATTTATATTAAAGAGTTTCTAATTATGTATAAAATTTATATTAAAATTTCATAAATAGAGACCAAGTTTATCACTTTTAAAAAAAATATAGAGTTCAAAATGAGCCTTTTGAAAGTACAAGGATAAACCAATTGAAAGTATAGTGACCAAAATAAATATTTTAGAAGTACGATGACTAAAATAAATCAAAATCAAAGTACAAATACCAAAATAGTATTTAAACCTATTATAAATAAAAACTATATGGTAGGTGAGAAATCAGACTGTTGTGAATTTTCAAGATGCTCTATTTTTTTTGCCGTCATCTCAGCTTCTTGCTTCAATTGCTGCATAAAAACAAATTGTTATTCCATTTTCCTTTTAAATATTTAACAAGGACTCTTTATTAGAAATAAAAGTATAAATAAATAAATATATAGACAAGATATTTGATCCAAAAGGCACAAGAGAGAAGAAAAATATAAATTCACTATTAAACATGGAGGGATGATGTGGAATTTGTTGCAAAGATCGGCGAGTAAATGTTATAATATTATTTTTTTTTCCGGAAAACTGTTATAATATTATTTAATAGTAAAAGTATTTTGATGGGGAATGTATTATGAATTGTTATTATTATTATTTTTTTAACAAAATTAATTGTCATTATTGTGTTTGTCAAAAAAGAAAAAAATTGTTATTATTGTGATACAAAACAAAGTTTTCATAAAAATAATAATAATAATAAAGAAAGAAAGAAAGAAAATAAAGGATATGTAAAAAAACATCCAAATAAAAGGAGCCAACCAACTAGCTATACAAAAAAGGGTGTCAATCAATAAGAAATGACCTGATGGGTAATTAGTGTTGGGAATGACAAGACTTTTTGGACCGAAAATGCTTAAGCTTTGTTCCACATTGGAAGATTTACTAATGGCGGAAGGATTTATATAACAAACATTTTTTGTGGGCTTATAAAAGGTGTTTAGGATGGATCCAAAATATCTCCCGACGTGCACCATTGTCTATTCGATTAGACTGGTGGCTCGAGTTGATTGAAGATTTTGATCTTTTGGAACCTCCCTTTTGTCAGATGATAGATTCACTTAATCTAGTTATTGCATATATGCTAGCTAGAGTTGTAGAGATTAGATAGATTTTTCTCCCTATGACATGGTTTTAAAGTTTAAAGAGATTACTCAATCCTTAAGTCTCGAAGCACTTTAGATCATAAGCTAGATTATCTAAGTTTGAGCGCTCTCTCATCTTTAAGTCCTTCCCTTACCACTTCTCAATGGGGTGTTAGCGTTGAGTGTATTGTGAATGTTATTCTTTCTCTTAAACTTGTATTAAAGGAGTGGAACCACGATGTTTTGAAGATCTTAAGTCT
>NW_019104490.1:4013606-4027357 GCF_001995035.1 Momordica charantia
GCAAAAACAGTCACAAAGAATGCTGATTTGCCTGGAAAAATTCTTACAGGCACATGCTAAAGCTACTTAGAAACCCTAGAAAGGAAAAATCCTAAATCAAAATAATTAGCCATATTTTCAAGGAGACTGATGCTTTAGAAACCCTAAAAATGTTCTATGCAGTCAAGTCATAATGATTTCATTTCAAGTCACTTTATTCGTTTTTCCGTGTTTTTTTTAAGYGCAAGATATGAGGTTGGGGATCGAACTCACAATTATCTTGGTTGGAGATATATACCAATTTCCGTTGATTTATAATCACTTTGACTTATTCGTTTTGAGTTTAAGTTGACATAACTTATATTTTATATGTTTATCCTAAATTTTAGAATGGTTAATGGTAAATCACATTCTTCTGTTTCATTGGAAATTCATCATAATTGTCGGTTAATGTGTTTTCTAATATTAGATTGGAGTTAATATGGTTTCATATATTCAAGTTGCAATTGCATGTTTTAAAAGAATAATTAGTTTTTTCCCTAAACTTTACTTTATTAATACTCATCTCAAATGATAAAATAAAGAAACACAACATGATTTTAAAAAATAGAAACTAAAACCAGTATGTACGTATGGATGCATATATAATAGAAACTTGACGAGTAGAAAAGAAGGAGAAGAAGAAAACCTGCATGTATCCTTCGGAGCGGAAAGCATTGGTCTGTCCATCTTTCCCGTACTTATGATAGCGTTCGATTGACTTCTGCATACTGAGCCATCAAAAAAAAAAAGGAGAAAAAGAAAAGAAGATAGTATTACTATAAATAAATAAATATTATTGAGTATAAATAAAATAATTATTCACTTATTTCTATCTTTGGATGCAACATTTTATTTAAATATACTTAGTTTACATGATTTGGTCTCAACAACTTTTAGGCAAATTGTGAACTACTACTACGGGCCTGATCTAATTATAATTTGAGTCGTTAGGGAGGTATACATATATCGTTACAAGACGTTTTTCCTTCGAGTATTATGACATTTTTTTGTTTATGTGTTCTAGGGCTATGTCATTCAGATTTTGTTCTAAAATTTGAGAAATATAGTAAATAACTCTTAGGGGTTTGCTAGCTACCTAGGAAGATCCTTATTTACTTAAATTAGAGAAAATAAAAAGAGATTAGTGAGGTAAAGTTGGACTCGTTTGTCTTTCGACTCCACCTTTGATCTTAATTGTACTAAAATAAAAAATAAAAAAGAGAATGTATATTATTAATATATGTGGGATATATTAATAAAAATATTAATTAAGAATTTGAGTAGGACTCAAACAATTAATATTTTAATATATAAGACATTAAAAAAAAGACAAGACCACATGAATTTGAATAAGATTTAGTTATATCCTCACCATCTATATAAATAAGGCCCTTCGCAAAGTTTAATTATTCGATTTGAGATTTTTTCTAAATGATATTCTCTCTGAACTTTTCCTCTTTCTTTTGGGAGTTAAAAAAGGGAAGAAACTCTTAGATTCTAGAGTTATAGTAAGGAAGATCTATTGGAGATGTACATTGGTGTTTAGTTTTATATAAAAATTCGGACCAATACATGATTTCTAAATTATTTAGAAATCAAAGCCTTTCGCTGCGGTGAATTGTGTTCATTCCTTGAATTGAGTGTGAGGAAGAACAAACCAATACTCCACAAAATCAACCAGAAACAGTAGCCATAAATCTAATAAATGAAGAAGAAAATTCTCTTGTTCCCTTCATAGAGAAGASAATGTACTTGAAGAAGAATTCCTCAACTCTGATGCAACAAAATGCCCCCAGTCTGATAATCAAATGGAAGCTGCAACCTCAAATCTATCACCAATTACTCCCAATCAGCAAACACCTACTACATGTTCATCTTTTTTCTTCTCTTGGCTGTACCATCACTTCCAGCTCAATGTTGGGATGAAATCTTTCAGCTCCAAATCATCAAATTTCCAAAGGCAACACACATGCATACAAACAATGGTCACGATAAAGAAACTTCATGACAGCCGAGTTGAATCCGCCTCTCTATTGAAAAATCAGTTCCAGCTATCATGGAGGAAGAAATGAAAGCCCTAAGAAAAATCATATTCGGGACCTTGTTGATCACTCGTCCCATTGTTGGGTCAAAGTGGATCTTCAGGACCAAACTAAACTAAAAGAAATATGAGATATCTGAAAGACATAAAAGCTTGCTTAGTGGCTCAAGGATACTCCTAAATAGGAGTGGACTATTATGAGACGTTTAGCCCTATAATTAAGCCGACTACATACAATCTGACCAATCCTTGCACTAGCAATCACCTATGGATAGAATTTAGGACAACGCGAGGTCAAGAATACCTTCTTCCATGGCTTCCTAAATGAAGACTTGTACATGCTTTAGCCCCCTAGCTTTCATCATCCAGAAAAGCCACATCTAGTTGGAAAAAACTTAATCGTTCACTGTACGGTTTGAAGCAAGCCCGAAGAGCATGGTTTGAAAGTCATCCCATTTATTTCTTCTCCATATCGGTTTCTCATCTCCTTCCTCTGATCTTTCACTTTTACTTTTTTACAATGGAGCTACTTTTATTTTGATGCCTGTCTATGTCAATGGTATAATTATGACATTATGATAGTAACAAATGTGAAATGTATGGAGAAGGTCATTGACCAACTTAAGCTCAGAATTTTCACTGAAAGATCTCGGTCACTTTACTACTTTCTTGGTAGCTGATCTTAGCACACCTATGGCTGCCACAACCTCAGAAGCTCCAAATGACAATTACGACATTGACCCTACTGATTATAGACGCATGATGGAATATCTTCAATATCAAACACTTACGAGACCCAACATAACTTTCGTTGTAAACAAAGTGTGTCAACACCTTCAAGAGTCCAAAGTTAAAGGATTATAAGGCGGTCAAAAAGATATTGAGATACATCAAAGGCACACTAAGGCATGGTATAATCTTTCACCAAAATAGCTTCCTATATTTTTATGCTTTTCGTGATGTAGGTTGGGTGGATGTCGCGACACTAAAAGAAGCACCTTAGGTTCCTCTATCTTTCCAGGTTCAAATGGCATATTCCCGAAATTGAAAGAAGCAAGCCATGTCTATAGCAAGATCAAGTTTTGAAACGGAATATCATGCACCATGGCTCGAAATTATCGCGCTCAAACCTCCCTAACTTCTAGTGACAACATAAGCGTCCTATACATGGCCAAGAATCCCATCTTCCATGCAAGAACAAAGCATATAGAGATAGACTACTATTTTGTAAGAGAGTCAACCTTGGACATTCCAATTACCAAATACGTGTCTGTCTTCTGACATATCTACAAAACCGCGGCTAAAGCCTGCTTTAAGGAGCTAAGAAGAAAACAAGGAGTGTATGAGACACACTCCAGTTTGAGGGAGATGTTAAAACATAACTTTAAGCAGCAAACTCTCTCTAGTGACACAGCAGACTTGTGACAGAAAACTTGCTTACTATGAAATGACCCTTAATGACAATTATGTTCCAATCAATCAGACACTACAAGCACCCAACTGTCAGTAACCTTGCTGACTTACAGACGTTGGTGGGTTCCTTATAATTCACAAAATTGAAGCAGATCCGACCAGCCGCTTATTTCCTTTTGTGGCTTCATTATTAGGAAATCTATGTAATTACATGGGACTAGCGGTTGAGCAATTATATTGCTCTTTCCTTGCAGCTTTTATTTTCCTTTTCTGCCATGTTCGTACAACCATATTAGGTTGATTTCTCAGCTTGATTTTTAATAAAAAATAATGAGCTATTCATTCTAAATTGATCTGAAAATTTTCAAATCATACCACATACTTAACCATTCTTTTATTTATAAAGTAAAGAAAAGGTTTTGTGGGAGTGTGTTAGAATCTTTGTGTCCTCTTGGGCCTCTAGCACTAAAGTCTTTTGAAATTATGCTGTAATTTTTGCATTGGGAAAGGGCTCGTGGGGCCCGAGTACCCCACGTATATCCACGATGATATGATATTGTCCGCTTTGGAGGTAGTACTCACAGCTTTGCTTTTGGTTTCACTCCAAAGGCCTCATATCAAGGAGATAATTGTCTTATCTTATATACATACCCATGATCACCTCATTCCCTAATCAATGTAGGACTTTGTTTGCATTTCCCTTACAAACAGAGCATCGTCTCTCCTTTTTGTTATGATAACAAAATTAAAGCTAAGTTTTTGATAAATAATAATAAAACAAATCGTATAGAAAAGGTATTAATAAAATGGTTGACGAAAATGAAAATGGATAGAGAGCGATTTAGAGTACGTGGGAAAGATGGAGAAGTATATAAGAAGGGGAGTAGCCAACTAGTGAAGGGAAAAAAAAATGTCATACGGACGAGTAATAAGAGAAGTAAACAAGACAAAAAAAGATATAGAAAGTACATAGTAAGAGAAACTATGTACATTTTTGTGACAAATTATAACCATCTAAACCTAAGTATAGTATATACGTAAAAATAATCATAATTTAATGTAAAAACGCATGTTACATTTGTAAAGCAAAAAATTAGAAGAAACTTTTCTTTCAAAATATGGTTAAGGCTTTTAAATGTATATAGAATTTAGGGAATACAAAGCATAAATTATTATTACATAAATTTACATTTTTTTAGTGCAACGATGTGAGGATATGGAGATTGAACCTTTAATCTCGAGGGAATGAGTTATGCCAATTATCATTGAGCTATACATACTTATGTTGGTACTACATAAATTTACTTTCAGTGAATCAAAGACCATAGGAAAAAGAAGCATATAATATGACCACAAGGGAAAATATAATGAGGCATGGAATATAAAAATGTGTATGTATTTTCTAGGATGCTGAACAAAAAAATTCAAATGTGTTAACAAAGATTTTACAGATAACATGTCACTTTTGTAATGAAAAACTAGAAAAGATTTCTAAAATAATTTTTAAGATTTATGGAAGTAGAAAGCATAAATTATTACCAAATAAATGTACTAAAATAAAAAAAATTGACACACATAAATGAATAGAAAAGTGAGATAAAATAATAATAATAATAACGAAAAACAAATCTGCATATATTGGTAGGTTTTGAAAACATTTAAATTCTACATAAAACTAGATTATACTTTTAATATTATTGTTTTTTCATCATTAAAATTTAAAGCTATTTGATGATAATAATAATTTATAACCTATATATATAGAACAATGCATACCTTTTCTGTTACAATAAAACC
This sequence comes from Momordica charantia, assembly GCF_001995035.1. The sequence goes on from NW_019104490.1 coordinate 4,018,879, forward strand.
AAAAAAAAGTAATAATAATAAATAAAATTAACCCACCATAAAATAATTCATATTTTAAATTGGCTCTTACAGTTTATGCATCAACATGAACACAAAGTTAATCGCTTTAACTACAAGTGATTGCAAAAGGTACAATTAACCCATAAAATCATAGTCATGTATGACCACAACACACAAACAAAACAGTACAGTTAAAAACAAAAAACAAAACCAAATTTCATTCTTTTAATTAATTAATTAATTCAAAAATCCCTAATAATAAAGCAACATAATAAAAAGAAGTAGTACTGCGGTTTGGTTTCCCAGGAGGCAAAGGGAGAAAATCTTGCAAAATCATAGATGAAATCTAAGAGGTACAATTTGGCATAAATATTTGACAGTGAATATTAGATCTGGTTTTGATTACTCATGCAACCCTCCTTTCGCCCACCTCACTGATTCGAATCGATTCAATTCGAGCATAGCTGAATGAATAAAGTACTACAAAACGCATCTATTACCTTCTCTAGAGTTGAAACCCGACCCCGTAAGATCAAAAATAGAAGAAAGAAAGCGGAGGGAACGTACTCGGAGCTGGAGAACTCATAGAGCCTGCCTTTCTGAGAGAAGATGAGGACGGAGACTTGAGCATCACAAAGAACCGACAGCTCGTACGCCTTCTTCAGAAGCCCATTTCGGCGCTTTGAGAAGGTCACTTGCCGACTTGTCGAATTTTCAATCCGTTTCATCTCAACTTTCCCCCTCACCATCTCAGCTCAATTCTTCTCTAAACAAAATTTCAAGTTTAATGCTCTATTTAGACACAAAAACAAAAAAATATATATATAATGGGAAGATTGTATTATTCTTACCAGAAATTTGCTTCAAGAGATGTTGGGATTCAGCTCAAAGAGGAAGCTTTGGCATGGGTTTTTCCAGAAATATGGGAAGTTCCAAGTGAAGAGATTTTTTAGGGAATACAAGGAAAATATGGGGTTTTGTTGAAGTTAAAAAAAAAAAAAAGAACCCTAAAAAGAGAAAGATTTGAGAGACAAGGGAAAAATGGGGGAAGAGCTTATGATTGTGAGTGGGGGAAATGGGAATCTATCCCCTTCTTCTTCCTATTCTCAACCAGCAAAAACTAAAGCATTTACTTTTCCTTTTTCATGCATATCTCATAATTTCTTTTCCCTTTTTGTCCTTGTCCCAAAGCCAAAACAAATATTAATTTCTTTTCTTTACACAAAAAAAGAAAAGAAAAAAAAAACAAAACAAAAAACTTTTAATAGGACCATTTTCTAATTGTTTTTCACTCGAGTTCAATGTTCAATGTTGGTTGAGATTTAGTAAGCTGACTTTTCTTTCAATATATTCAAATAATTTTGGAAAAGAGTTGCTATTTTGTCCATTCTGAATTAATTACAAAAGACTTGTCAAAAACATGGAGAACTGGTAATAGTACTCAACTGATTTTATGTAGGGACATTGAGCATTAAAAATGCTAAATTTTTGTACGAATGAAAATTTAAAAAGTACAGTAAAGTTTAGACGGATGGAAGTTGTAGCTTTGCAAATAAAGTTGAGACATTAATTCAAACGTAGTTCGGTATATATTATCATATCAAATATTGATAGTTTTTTAGTAAAACATGTGAGGGTGAGGGATCAAACTCACACCCTCTTGAAAATATATGTCAATTACCGTTGAACTAGTTTTGACGTTTATAGCTTCATGTTTACTCATTTTACTAAAAATGTTTTTGTAAATGTTATTAAAAAAAGTATAATGAAGTATTAAATGCTCAAAGTTTATGTCAATTATTCATTACAATAATCAATGAAAACTACGAAAAGTTGAAAACAAACTTCATCAACAATTAATTATTTACGGAAAACCCCCTTTTAACAAAACTATTTATTTTTACTTACAAAAAATATTTATTTTAAAATAAAAATTTGCAATTATTTCAGTGAAATACATATTTATTAATATTTTTAGTTCACAATTTCCAAATTCATCAAAGCTATCCAGGAAAGGCTATTATGATAAAAAGAGATTTTACCTTACTTCAAAAAAGAAAAAAACAAATGAAAATAGGGTAGAGCATCATTATGATTTATTTTCTTTATTTTATTTTTTTGAATTTATATATCTTAGTCTGAGTTTTTTTTTCTTAGTGTTGTCAGCAAGGTTTTAAATATCGATGTCGATGAAAATGTTGATGTCTCAATTTCATAGAAATATCGAGATATCGATAAAATGTTGATATCGATGGACATTCCTGTAAAAGTTAGAAAATTTTAAAAATTGTAAAAAATATTTAAATTAGCAAAGTATACATTTTTCTAATTCTAAATTAGTTAAAAATAATTAATTTCAATATTATCTATATATTAGTGATATTTTGTTGATATTTTTTATATTTTGTCGATTTTTTATATTACATTGGAAATGTCGATTTACTCTTCATGTCGATGTCGATCCTATGAAAATATGGATATGTTAATAGAAATATCGACATATCGATGGATATTTAAAACTATAGTTGTCATATAGTTTAAAATTACAATTTATTTTAATATTACAATTTATTTTAATAATTCAAATAGAAAGAATACCTTTGAATCCATTTTACAAGAATAACTTTACTTTGTCTTTTGAAAGACTTTTCCCTTTAACGGAAAACGAGCAGCGAGGTCTCGATACTTGAGACTACCATTTAATGAAACATAAGATTCTTTTTTGGAATTTAGTTTTTAATTTAAATATTTTATTTACATGAAAATTGTAAATAAGAGATTCACATTTTATTTTATTTTATTTATTAATTGAAGGTAGGATATTAAATTTTTGCCCATCATATTTAGATTATCATATTCTTGGTTCAAATATTTATTAAGGATAAATCAACGTTCGTTTTTTTAATACAATGCGTGAGTGAGGTTCGAACTCACACCCTTTTAAATAAATAAAATATCAATAAATAAATACTAAAAAAATTTGAATCCTTGTTCTCAATAAAATAATATGCATGAGTGAGGTTCGAACTCACAACCTTTTAAATAAATAAAATATCAATAAATAAATACTAAAAAAATTTGAATCCTTGTTCTCAATTAAAATATTATTTTATGAAATTTTTTATTTCTACAAAATTTTTCAAAAATATGTATAGATATTGGATAAAGTTGAAACTTTGATACGGTCGATATTGAAAACTTTGATTAAAATACTATTTTGATTTGTGTACTTTCAGCTTCGGTTTATTTTGATTTCTGTATTTTCAATTTTGGTTCATTTTAGTTCTTATACTTTAAAAATATTCGTTTTAGTCCCTATACTTTTAAAAAGTGACCATTTTAACCATTTAATTTTATTTTTAATATTTTTTACCACAATTTCAAAAGGAAACTAACACTCAATAGGGTTTCCGTTATACTAAAATAAACCAAAATGGTAACTTTTTTTAAAGTATGAGGACCAAAATGAATATTTTTAAAAGTACACAAACTAAAATCTAACTAGAGTTAAAACTTAAAAGGTACAAAAATTAACATTTTTACTTTTGAGAGTAGTGGACCAAAATGACAAAAACTGAAGTATAAGTACCAAAATTATTTTAACCTAAAAACTTTGGACATTATTCATTTCTATACTATCTATAAAATACACAATAGAAATATCTCCTCATTTTACCTTTTAATTTTAATCATTTTCTCAATTACTTTTATAACAATTTTGTCATTCATCTCTGTTTCCAAATTCTCTCAATTTTCATCCCTGCTCTCTCGCCACGCCATTATCTCTCTCAAAATCTCCTCAAATTCCATCAATTCTCCCTTCATCCATCCAAATTTCTTACTCAAATTATAAATTCATTTAGAATTTGTAAATGTTGAGAAATAGTATTTAGAAAGAGAAAGAAAAAATTAGAAGGATGAATATCGAAATAAAGAGAAATAAATTTGTAAAGATTGAGAGATGGTATTTAAAAATAAAGATAAAACTAGAGAAATTTAGAGAGAGATTTGTATTCGAATAACAAATTATTCATACATCGTACGTGTTATTCATTAGTAGAAATAAAAAAATGCAGATATATATATATGTAATTTTATTTATTTATTAAAATTAAAATATTTTTTGTGATTAACCCAGACAACAACACAAACAATATGTGATAGCGTGCATGTAACCTCGTTAGTCATCTCGTTTCGGAAAACTAAGAAAAAAGCAGACAAAATTCAGACACAATTGACACGGTCTGAAATATATATATTATTAGAAAATTCTGTATTTTATGGGCAAATTCCAAAATTTCATTTTGTGAGAAGTATTAATTAAAAAAACCCAAAAAAAAAGTAGTTTTTATTTTTTTGGTACAATGATGTGGGTAACAGCCAATGAAATGTCGACAGCTCAACGGTCAATGTTGTCCCTACGATGCTATTCTCACCAATGGGGTGCGACTGTCACGTGAACTCCTCGTGCGACGTGCTTTGCTTCGGGCCCCACTCTATTCCTATGGAAATTGACTCGAGCTGGACTTTCTGTTATATATTTATGGTAATCAATTATTTTGCATAATTCCAAATTTATCATCACGTGTTTGTTTTTCAAGTTCTAAAAACAATAAAAATAAAATTCATAATTTTACCCTGTATTAGAAAAAAAAAAGGAAAATTTACAGAAACCAACTGCCAATTTGAACATACTTCCATTGGTCCCAATCCACAGGTGTTTTTTTATATCAGATTTTTGTTTTCTTAGTTGAGATGTGAGTCTATATCGATTTCAAAATCAAATTTTCCAATGATTAATATTGTGTCTTTTAAAATTTATAAAATTAAATAAAAACTTGGGTTAAATTATAATAATCATCGTCGGATTATAATAATCATCATAGTTTGAGAGCGGTTTGTGCATTTTACAATACTTGTGAGTAACATGTGCGATGGAAATTAATTATTTTATTAGTATTGTGGGAATTTTGTCATTCAAATACAAATATCTTTCTTTTAATTCCTCTAATTTTCTCTCTCCTTCTAAATACTATCTCTCATCTCCATCTTTATAGTTTTTTTTCCTCTCCATTTCTATTCCTCTAAATTTCTCTCTCTCTTTTTAAATGTTATCTCTTCAATTTTACAAATTCAAATAAATTTAAACAAATGATAATTTGAGTAACGAATTTGGATATAGGTTACGAACAAAAGATTTAAAAGTGGACGAGAAAGAAAAATAATGAAAAGATCAAGAGAGATATAAATGAAATTTGTGAGATTGAGAAAATTATTTGAGAAAAGTCAAATTTATAAAAGTGAAGAGGTAAATTAGGAGGGAGGGGAAGAGAGAATTTTGTATTACGACAAAATTGTGCTGAAATAATAATAAAAAAGTTAATTAATAGATTGTATATTATATTATTATTTATAATTTAGATGGGTGGTGAAAGAGAGAGTAAAAAATTGAGAGAGAGAATGGTGGGTGGAATTTGAGAGAGAAAAAGAGAGAGATTAAAATTTAATGACAAAATTGTCACCAAAGTAAAATGAATAGGTTTTAAATTAAAGAGCAAAATGGAGAGATATATCTCTATTATGCATTTTATATATACTAGTTTAATGGTAACAATTTTATAAGTTTTAAGATGTGATTGTAACACCTTTATATATACTAATTTAAGGTTTGATTTTGTAACATCACCTTTATAATTTATCTTTATTGTGCATTTTTATTACTAGTTCAACGTTGACATAAAAAGTGATATTTCATCCTACCATAAAAATTTCTATGAATATTAAAGAAAATGTCAATAAAGTATCACTAATGAACAAGGTAAATAATCTGGAGTAAAATGATTCAAATCTGAAAGAGTTTCATGAGAATTGTCTTAATCGTCAAATATCATTGAGAAATAGGAATAAGTGTTCCCCACCCTCGAACTCTATTGAATTGAAACTTCGGAAATGTTTGATCTGCGATAGAAACTATTCCACATCGATTAAGTCGTGAAAATGAGGTGCGAGATTTAATATAAATACCTTCATTATGATTTATTTATTAATTATTATTATTATTTTTTTTTTTGCTGAAAATACCTTCATTCACTACCTATTAAATCTTATAAGTTGGGCCTCCTATGTCGGCTTGGACATGAAGAGCCTAAGGCCTTGAATTTCTAAATCTTCTTACATTATATATTATATTTATTTTATTTTTAATATTTATTATCCCTTCTATAAATTAAAAATGATAAAATGATACTTTATTTTGAAAATATTTTTAAAAAACGAGAGATAGAAATAGTTATTAAACAATAAGAAACAGTAACATTATCAAAGTATTTCTCTTTTTTCTCTACTATTTCAACCACCTACAATTTTGGTTCATATTTTCACCCACTGTTTGCTGTTTTATTTTTTGTGCAATCCTCATATACTTTAAACCTTAACGCAAATCTTTTTAATTAGCTCATTTAATTTACTTGTAATTTAACTTAGCTTTGGTTTAATTTTTGTTTAGCTTTGAGTGGTTTTCTTAGTAAGCCATATATAAGGCAATAGTGATCCATTGTAACATAGAAGAAAATAAACAACGAGATGAGAATGAGTAAGAGAAGTTTCCCCTCTCTTATGAGTGTTGCGAGTCTCATATTGGTGTGTTTAGGCATCAAACTCGTGGTGTGATTTGAACCTTTAGGATTTAGGATTGAAGTTTTGAGTATATCATCTTTGTTGGTTTTGACCATCAAGATAACCCTAATCTTGCTTTCCTTTGAAGGCTACTTCTTGTACGGTGTGAAATGCTCTGGAGTCTACGTTTGGGAAGTTCATATAGTCGAATAATTGCCAACCATTTTTTTAGGATTGTTTGTATTAGAATTGTTTGTTAAAGGCGCGATTGACAAAGAGTGGTCACAATGCTATCCAACAATGTGATAAGTGATCAAGCTCTATCAAGACAAGATAAGAGCACGCTCTTGACAGGTTCGAGAGTGGACGTGCGATGATAATTTAAGAAGAAGCTCAATCATCCTTCTTAGAGATACACACATAGTCCTCTATTCGTAAAAAGTGGAGAAACTCTTTGGTATACAAGTGAAAACATATCCTTTGCTAAGAGGTTTTATAAATGAAGTCAAAAACTTTGCTGGGAGCTTTATGAATAGAGTCAAAAACAAAAAGACTAAATCTACGTTTTAGTCTCTAGTATCTTGGAGTTGTTCTAATATTTCAAAAGTTTCAATTATGTATTGGATTTTTTTCTTAATTAAGTCCTTATAATCACTAAATATTAGAATAATGACGATTTATGAATTTAAAAACAGTATTTCATTAGTATACCAACATTTTAATGGCTCAATTTTCTATAATAACAAACAATTTCAATATATTAGGGATGAAATCGAAACGTTTAAGAGATTAAAGACCAATTACTACGAAAACTCCTATCTCTAAAGCGAAAAATATCATACCATTACGAATATTTTATTGGCTTGGCATGTATGAATTCATATATATATATATATATATATATATATGTCATTAGTGGCTTAATTTGTGTGAAGGTTCCAAGAATTTATGACTTGTTTTGCAACTTACTAAAGCACTTCAACAATGGTTCTCTGATTAAGAGCAGTGTATCTCCAGCGCTCCTTCTCCACAAAATCTGCATCCAAAAACTGAGCAACAAAGGCCCAAAGCTTGTAAGCATCTTCAAAGTTGGTCAAAAACCCAAGAGCAGCAGTCACCACACTAATCCCCAAATTGCCCCTCCCCTTACTCTTATTCTTCTTCTTCTTCTTCTTCTTCTTCTTCCCTCCATCATCATCATCATCATCACCACCTCCACAGCTGTGCCTCCTCTCAAGAACCCTCCCCTTCTCCTCTGCATACTTCTCTGAGAACCAAATGTTGTGCAAAAACCCATATGTGAGAGAGATGTTGCTTCTGTCTGCAAGCTTCTGCACAAGAACTGGCTCCACTTTCTCCCCTTTCCAGTCAAAAACATTGAAGGCCAATGCTGGGCCTCTGTCAAATCTCACCTTTGGCCCATAGATTTTCACCAAATTGACCCCTTCCTCTGTGTTGGGATGTTTCAGCTTCATCAGTGAGCTGACCAGCCAGTTTATTAGGCATCTGGCTCTTGTGGAGATCAGAACCAGCCCCAACGAATCCACCTGATCCAATCCCCTGCATTTGCTCTCCTCTGCCTCCACTTCTGAAATTCGACCAGAAAATGAACTTGTTGATGGCTCAGCTGGAACAAGACTCACAATTCCCACACCCGAGGAGCTTGAAGAATCGCCCTCCTCCAGGATTGGAACTACAGATTTCTTTACAAGAAGACAGCCGAACCCAGATGGGTTGTCCCCAAAAACCTTGTAGAACGAACACACAACAAAATCCGGTCGGAACAGAGACAGCCCGAAGCAGTCCATGTCCTTGGGCCCGAGAGCACAGGCGTCGACAAGAACATGCCACCGATTCTCCTGCG
>NW_019104490.1:4028117-4077927 GCF_001995035.1 Momordica charantia
CTACGCCGCCGCATGCGGCGGAGATCTGCCCCAGGCACGGCGACTGCATCTGCCGCTCTCTCTCTAAACTTGCTCTTTTATTCTCTCTCTGTTATTATATACTTTGTTTGGTTTGTCTGTTAAAGCTGTACTTTGTATATATCAAGATTTTGAAACTTCAATTTAATTTTGGATTTTCTAATCTTCTATTTACTTTTGTTGGCATTTGGCTAAGCTTTGTCGAGGTATTTGGTTACTGGAAAATTTTGAACAGTATGGAACGTTACCGTTAATATGAATGAGTTGTCCATTGATATTCATGAGTTCCAACGTATCCCCTTAATGTCGTAGTTATTTTGACTCATCAATTTTGATCGGATTTTATTTTTTGATGGATTGTTTCGTTTGAACATTTTGAACTCTGATATCATGTTAATATTCATAGGTTCATTTCAAAATCAATTGAAGATGAGTAGCCAATATCTATGATAGACACCTATGTAATGTCTCTTCTTTTATCTGAGATCTTTAATATTACTCTTCTAATTTGTCTCAAAATAAAAAATTATTGGTTAAAGAGAGTTTAATTTTTCAAGACTTTTCTTAATTTGGTATCTTTTAAAATTCTTATTTTTATCCTTAATGCAATATAATCTTTAATTAAAAAATATATCAAAATGTGTTAACAGAAAGATGATGGGTACATTATTGTTTTATTAATCTATTTAAATTTGTTGCACGCCACTTACATATGTCATTTGGAAGAGTGACATGTTTATATGTGTCCAAATATATTAATAAAAAAGTTACGTAATACCATAAAAAATTTTATTATACAGTCTAATCATTGACTACAACTCAAGGTTTATAACCCAAATCTACATAAATACATGTAATTTTCTAAAATTTAAGAATCAAATGTTCTAAAAAATAGTACAATGTCCTCTAAATTTCTTTTAATTGAAATTTGAAATTTGAAATCTATTCTAGTTGTTGTTTTTAATTGAAATTTTTAGTATTCCATTGACTTGTGTTTTAAGCTGTTTGTATTAGATTTGATGTCAAATTTGGAAATTAAAAGGTTTAGATATTTTGTTAAATAATTTTTTTTTTTACAAAAGAAAAAAAATTATACCATGTTCAAGAATAAAATATTTTAAAATATGAATGTTAAAATAGGGATAACAATAAAAGGTCAAAGGATAAAAATAGAACTTAAATTATATGTGTGTGTGTGTCAATGGTCCCTCTCCCACAATAACAATTTGCATTTTAGTATTTCAGCCATGTATTTATTTATAAATAAAATCATTAAATAAAATTATGAACCACGTAAATGAATGACGTAATTTTATGCTAACAAAGTTGTTTAGGATTAAATTAAAAGGGAAAACTTCAATAAATAATTTTGGACAAATGTGACAATAATTTTATTTTGTTTATTCAAAACACTAAATACTTCCTCCCTAATTCCTAATATAAAGATAGCTTATCCATAAATGTAACTACTCACATTCTCTTGAGTTTATAAGATCAAATAATCATACTTCCACAATTGTTTTGTACTAAAAACGATCTCATTGATCTACCATTCCAGCTCACTTTTGTATCCCTTAGTAAATAAATCACGAGTGGGTTTAATTTTAAAATTCTCCAAACTTCATTAATAAATCTTATATATTCCCATTTTTTCAAAATATTTTGAAGCTGGTGAGAAACTCCTTTTCTTTTCTTTTTATTTTTCTATTTTTAATTTTTGCAAAGGTAGTTTGTAAAAAATATCATTTCATAGTCCTAGTCAAGATTTGGTCACGCGCTGCGGGGTGAAAATGTCATTTTCGCATAATTTGTGTACACATTTGGTATTTCCCATTTTTTCGAAATTAGTTTTGGGACAATTTGCTCACATTGAAAAGGTCTGCTGACCTGAGCTATCACTGTTTTAATAAAGTTGGAAATTTTAATGATTTACAATGACCATTTCTACTTCGAATGAAATAAATAAATTAAATATACTGAACTCTCTGATAGAGCACAAAAGTTTGACCAGTCTATTGAATTTTTCTATTCTTTCTCTCTCTTTTTTGACAAACTGTCAAGTTAATTATAATTTATAACATATTTTAAAAATAATAATCTTACATTTTGCACATAAAAAACTCCTATTTATACCATACAATTAAACTTCTTTTTATTTTTTCTTTTGGATCACAAGAGACTAATTAATCTAAGTATTTAAGAAAGCAACTATTAGGTGAAGAATTTTGGGAAGCTTAAAAGTCAATGATAATGGGACTTTAATTTGAACATATAAAGCATCGTCACATCAATGGGAGTTTAAAAAGAGCAAAGGTTTTGAATATTTGTTGAGAGAAAAGAGAGATAGCCATGACATGCGGCTTTTGGAAAAAGACAATGGCAAAAAACAATAGTGGGACTGCAAAAAGTGCTTTCATATTGGCCGGCATCATTGATGTTGCTCCAAAAAAGTGCTTCTTCGAATGCTTCTTTCCTACTTAGGGCTTAAGTTTCTTTCGAAGATGCCAACCTTGTCTCGAAAACAACACCGTAGAGAAAGATGTGTGGTCCAACGAGGCTACTAAAAGTTGGTTTAGTATGTTTTGAAGAAAAAAATGTTTAAATAGTATTTTGATCCGTCTTGTAATTGTAAAATGTGTATTTTGGTCTCTTTATTTTCATTTATATCTTATTTACTTCGATTAAAGTTTTAGTACGACACTTCACTTTACTGTCTAAATTCAAAATTCTACACTTCAAAAGAGTTTTTCATATGTGGAAGTCTTTTTGAAGTTTTATGGAAATCTTTTTCCCCAAATGAGGGTTGATCCCCCTGTTTATAGGGTTCTCTATGAGCCTTATGTGGATTTGGGTTTATGGGCTACACTTGTGCTAATTTTAGCTTTCATGTTAACTTGAGCTTTGCTAGTCTGAGTCTTGCTACCTTGAGCATTCACAAGAAAGGAGACCACCCTCTAAGCCTAAGTATTTCTCAATCATCAGCATCTTGATTTTGTCATGCTGGTCATCCTGAGGTAGCAGGATGTATGGTACAGCGCTCCCTATTTTCTCTCCCAACAAATTCAACTCTGAGCTTTAGCCCATCTAGTCAATTTTTTAATGGATTTTGGATTTTACTTGGATTTGATCAAATTCCTTCAAGTGTACGGGTTTATTTATAATTTGATCAGATCTTTTTCTTTTGACTTGATTTAATTGGCCAATTTTCATGTCTTTTAATTCAGTTTGGAATACACATCACTTTGTAATTGATACAAAAAAAAAAAAAAATATATATATATATATATATATAGCAATTTATAATTCGTCGAAATTTATCAATCAACCATCACTATTAATAGGTATACTAATCAAAATGAACTTTTTAAAAGTATTTGGATTAAAATAAATAAAAATTGGAAAGACACCGACCAATAAAACAAAGTTGAAAATATGTTACCAAACGACTATTTAAGTCACACCAAAGTGATAATTGACCCTCTTTTTTAAGTTTCACCCATGTTTGTCCTAAAAATGTGAGAAACACGTTCCTCAATTCTTATTTTTCTTAAAAAAAAAGCAAAAAAGCAAAAATTGGGAAAAAAAAGATGAACTTTCAATTTCATGATGATTTCTTAGAATGAACATCTCCATCAAATCATTTAGGTTAAAAACATAAAAGATTCAAATTCTAATTGGACATAGATACTTTTAATCGGTTGAGCTTCAATCCTTTGGAAGTTACCAATTTATTGAGAGAAAAATTAGAACTTATATATAATTATAATAGATGTCCATTTGCTTAGTGAACCATATTTCCCTCTAGTTTTTAGTCTCCAATGTTATATGTGTTTTATTGTTTTCATTCCACGTGTCTCATTGCTACTCGTTAGTGGCAATTTGATACACCTAGAGCTACAGAAGTTTAAAGGAACATTTATTTCCCAATTTTATTTTTTTGTATAATATTTTTGTTTAATTATTCCTGCGGGTGGTGCCTCGTTTTACTCCTCAAATTTAGAGATATTTTTTTTATTATGATTTTAATTTCCAAACTGTTCTACCCTTTTGTTTACTTATTAACAATCTTGTTAATAAAAATTATTAAAAAAAAAAGGCCCTTGTACTCAATTTTATAATGTTCTTATACCCAAACCGTAAAAATTAAAACTAAGTTTGATAACTACTTGGTTTTCACAATTATTTGTTAAAAATATTTTTAGCATTTTTTACCTTTCTTAAAATATATTTGAATTCTTAACTAAATTTTAAAAATATAAATAAATTATTTAAAATTATTTTTTTTAGTTCTTAAATTTTGGCTTAGATAATTATTTTAAAAACGTTTTTTAAAAAGCTCATAAAAAGCAAAGAGGTAGCCGAGTAAAAGTTGTGTTTTCAAGCTTACAAAAGAATAATTGAGGTCACATTTGAAAACTATCGTATTTAGTTTTTTGTTTTTGAAAAATTTTCTTGTCACAATTTCTTTAGCACGTGTTTCACTATTTCTATGAAAAACACATTTGGATTTTTAGTCAAATTTCAAAAATAAAAATAAATTTTTTAAACCTACTTAAAAACTTGCTAAGATTATGAAAATATTTTTTAATACGTAAGTGAAAATTACTATTTACAAGCCTACTTTTCAAAAACAGATAACAGAAAATAAAATAATTATTAAATGGCTAAATTTTGAGTTTAGAAATTAGATACGGCTAAATTTTGAGTTTAGTTTTTATCTCAACTTCTAGCTTTTGTTTCAATAACACTCTCTTTTATTCGATAAAATATAAGATATAGCACTCATCAAAATCGTTAAGAACCTATATAAAATTTTGGCAAACCAAAATCAAAATTATCATCCACTTGAGCATAGTTTAACCCAATTAAAAAGATTGGATATTCAAATTTTCCCATAGTTGAACTAAAAAAAGATTAAAATACTCTCTATCCTATATTCTTAATGAACAACCCAATAATTAGATATAAAAAGTAATAAATGAATTAAGAATGGAAATTATTTTAAAAAGAAAAAAAAAATCTAATAATCCCTATCAAGAAGGTTATAACAAGTACTAGAGCAGCACTTGTGCTTGTGGCTGCTGATGTAGTCCGCCACCGGTTGTGGCTGCTGGTGTGGTACTCTATCTAATGCTCTCTGAAACTTAAGTCAATAAGAACTAGAAATTGAGTGAAAGATATTGCGTACCTTTGGTTAGAGTTTGACTCCTACTTTATAGAAGAGCAATATGCGAGAACGTGTTTCAGAAGATTCGATTCTTAGCCGACTTTAAGGATACTCTGATACATGGGATCGTACGTACTCTCACATACTGTCAGTAGTTATCCTGCCAAATGCACTCTGGCCAAGAAAGAAGGACGAGCTGCAATGTCTGTTGCTGGGCATGCGGCCTTTCTCTCTTTCGAGCCCATCGAACTCGAACCGGGCTCCAACTCCTCGTGACACGTGAGAATTCGCCCACAATAGAAATAATGCAAAAGAAGAAAAAGCTAAAGCAGTCACAGGGCAGCCCCCACTGGGCAAAATCTGTGGAATTAACATTGAAATTTTTGGATAAAAAGTAAAACTCCACTGCCATGCCCAACGGGGGGCTGCCCTACAACTGGATTTGCTCACTAAACCCACCTCCTCTTCATTAAACCAAACTTGTTGGTTTCTCACTACACCCATTTGCCTTATTAAGCTTTTATAGGTGTGCCTTGTGTTCCATCAATGAACTGTTGGCGTAAGGTTTATGCAAATTTGGTATCTTTTTTTTTATATATTTTTTTTCTTTGGGTTAAGTGGGAAAAAAAAGGTGGATTCTGATGCTTTAAATCATAGTCGCACGTGATAGATATTTTAAGAAATTGACATTATATACTATCCTTTATCGTCGTGGAATATAGGTAATCTTACATTAGGCATTGATATGATCTATTAAATGTGGTTGTCGCGTTAATAAATTTTTGAGTAATAAGTAATAATACCTCCCTTTTTTTTCTTTTTGAGTTCAACAACAAATGGGATGAAATTCGAATCCCTAGTTTTTTTTATTGAGAATAAATGTCTTAACTAATTGAGATATATTCAAATTGACAAAATATATTATAGATTGCTCGATGAGCAAAATCGGATTAATTTAAAGTATTCATTATCTAAGATATTGAAACTACATACCCGAATAGCAGGGTTGGACGATACCATTCACTTAACATATGGTGCGTTACATCAGTCTAGGAAACATTTCAATGCGGGGAGGGGATTCCAATTTATTATTTCCATTATTTTTTACAATGTAGGGAGAATCCCATTAAAGCAAAATATTCTTTCATGATATGATTATGATTTTTTTTTGGATGAAATTATGACATGATTATGAAGGTGACTAAATATTTAAATGTATTTATGCATGTATAAATACATGAACTACCCTTATTTTTTTCTTTTAATTGGCATTTTCTGATTTCTAATAGGAATTAGTCCCTCTGCGTGGAAAAAATAAATGAAACAAAAGGAGTCGAATGTTATTTATGGAGGTGATTGTTACGTGTGATTGTCATGTTGTATCAAAGAATGTTTATTTGATGAGACCTCATTATGTGTGTATGATCACGAAAATGCTTTTATGAAAAGTTTATGGCAATTACTCTAATTTCAAGATGTATACAGATTGAGACTGAAAAACTAGGGTGGGTGAGTCTCGGTGATAACTCTCTATAGGAGAGTTATTTTGGCCCTATTTCGGGATTTTATTGATATAATTTCTAGAGTCCTTGTTCTAATTTCGCTTTGATTTAGGGGTTAGATGGTAAAATATGAAAGTCAGCTTAGTGTATAATTAGGTTTGAAAACTTAGAAAAATTGACTTAGTTTGTGCTGTTTTTGAACCCTCTATGCAAGAGATGCTGAAGCATTAGTAGCAGAGCTATGTAGTGTTCAGCCAAAATCCAAGTTATGCGATGCTAGATTATCAAGTAAAAAAAAAGTGAAGGCAACGCGGTAACTAATTTTCAAGCGGATTTTCACCTGATGTATTGTACACCTGTTCTGTTGTCTGCTGTCCTAAAATTAAAGGGTGATATAAAAGCGAAAGAAATGAGGATTCCACCGGAGTAATCCCAAAAAGGAAAGACCTAAAAGACACAAAATGAAAATGGGAAGGAATGTCTTGATTTTAGAGCCGATGCACGAAGGCAGATAAGGACCTAACGATTTTCTGGGAAGAAGTTGAAGGATAATCCCTCGAACTTGCACTAGAATGAGTTGTATTCTTCCCTGTATTTTGCTGTTTTTTCCATCCATTATGAGCTAAATCCATTTTCGTGAGAGGTTATAATTTTTTGTTGTTAACATTGGATGTTACTTGCTTTCAAATAGAGTTGTATTGTCTTTCTTTGCTTTTCTTGAATGTTGGTCACCATTTTTGAATTACCAGCTCCTTGTATGTTTGAAAAAATATACGAGATGCGTGTTTGGCTCTATTTAATATGTGATCTAGATTTCAAGTTAAAGTGTGAATGCTTAGGAATAAGATTCACGTAACATTGCATAACAACTGTTTTTACTGATTGATTAAGCAACCGAAGAAGTAAGTACTCTTAGTAAAGTGTGAATGCTTAGGAATAAAATTCATGTAACATTACCAACTCTTGATCTATGTCAGTTTGGGCTACGACGTTGATGCTAGAGCATCTGGTGGTAGCAGAGAACAAAAAAGCAACGAACCATCCTCTGTTTCCTTATTAATCGATGCAACATCTATTATCTTAGCATCTTTCTCTCTGCACTTTATTACTGATTTTTTTTACATTTAGTGTTATTGTGCTTAGGATTTTAGTATTTCTTATTTATGTTTTGGAGTGTTTAGTAACAATCTTTATGGATACGACCTTGTTTGCTTGGTACAACTGATCTTTAGTGTGCACTTCTGCTAGCATAACACAGAGTTGTTTTTTAGATGACACTCGACTTCATGAACTTGGTGTCAACTATCATCGGTAAGGGTAGAGTTATTCATGAATCCTGCCTATGCATCACCATGGAGTTGATAACTAAGATTGGGGCACTTTGTCGAGTGAGAGTGTGTTTGATGTCTGCTATTTGTTGTGTTGTTATGATAGTGTGTTTGATGTCTGCTATTTGTTGTGTTGTTATGATAGTGTGTTTGATGTCTTCCTCGCTCTCCATACTGCGTATCCTCCGATTGAATTTCATTTCTTAGTTTTTCGTTCCTATCGAATTTAGGCATGCGAGGTTTTGGCCCAGAGTACTTGTACTCTATTTTCATTGTCATCGCTACATTTACTTTTACCTTTGTTATTGTTATTGGGTCCATCAGAGGTAGGACATGCGTTGTATTCCGCTATTTGTTGTGTTGTTTTTGTTGTTCATATTAGTCATTTTGTTCGTTCTTCTAGTTTAATGTGTTTTATGATGATGTTTTTATTTCTGACAGATGGTGCAAAATAGTATAAGGAGAACGGAACGGAGCCTATAAATGTAACTGTGTTGCCAAGAGCGAGAGTGAGAGTAAAGTAATACCGAGAGCGGAGTGAAATAATATCGAGAGAGAGACTAAATTAATACCTAAAGCAGGAGCAAATTAATATCTAGAGCGAGAGTAAAGTGATACCAAGAATGCGAGTAAAGTAATACCGAGTAATATCGAGAGTAGGACTAAATTAATACCTACGGCAGGATTAAATTAATACCTACAACGTGAGTTAAGTAATAACTAGAGCACTAATAAATAATACCAGAGCAGGAGTAAATTAATACCTAGAGTTGAATAAATAATACTGAGAACGAGTAAACTAATACCGAGAGCGTGAGTAGGGTGAAGTATTACCGAGAGAGCGAGTGAATTACTACCTATAATTAATTTGAAGAATCAAATACATAAGTGAAAACACCACACTACATTGCCTACAAATTTTTAACTGGAAAAAAAATATAGAAAACTAGTAAAATCTTATTTTACCTACGGCCACAATGCCCCCAATGCCCGCAAAGAGTCTCCAACGCTGTTGCTCTATCCTACAGTTCATTTTTCTCTTCCTCCAGGCAGTTTACCCGTTCATGCTCTTCATTCGCAATTCTTTCCAGGTACACATATCGTCCCTCGTTCATACGTAACCTACTTTGGGTGGAGTATAACAGCTGTCTGACCTTGCAATGCCTTTTTTTCTCATCATCCAACTCAACCTCCACCTGCTGTGATTTATGGTCCTTAGACACAGTGGGAGTCCAGGGTTGCTTTTCCTTTCTTTTTCGACTTCCCTTGCGAAATGCATCAACTTTTGGTGTCTGTACAATGAAGCAACGGATCAAACATGTAGTCAACAATTGCAAAATGTATAAATTGGTCAAACGGGTTTAATAATACGTTACCTCGACCTTGCTGTCATCTGTAGTTGTATGGTGAGTCTGCGAGGTTTGGCTAGAGGGTTGGGATCGTTTAGGTGGGGCGGATTTGGTATGTACGAGTGGGTTAGTGAGACTCTGGGTGGACCATTGGGTTTGATTAGGTGGGGTTGATTCGATAGTTTCGACAATGGAATCTTTCGTGGTATCATGTGGATGGACACGGCCGTTTATAGAGGGCGGGGAGGTCACTACTGGAGGGGTAATGAGAACGTGTGAAAGGTGGTTGCTCTCAGTCAGGTTAGCAGGTGTGGTGTGTGGTGGTTCGGCTTGTTTCAACGAGGTCGAATGATCGGGTACAATCACAGGATGACATGTGGTATCATCTGGTACACCTTTCCTGGATGTGGAGGACTTGACGGGGTCAGTGATCGGGTCGGATGTGGTATGGTCGAGATGGGTGTGGGGAGAAGGGTCAAAAGGAATGTAAGGGATCTTACCACGACAACACAAGAAATGGATAGGATCAACATAGGGCACGATGCTTAGTGTGGTTAGAGGAGAGGGCATTGGGTCATTATCTGTAGTGTCGTCTATAATAAGTCGAGTGTCAAAAGTGTCATCTCCAGTTGCACATTCTCCTGCATGGTCATCTCCAACAGCATCATTGTTTGGAGTGTCATCAGTCGTCGATGCAAAGGGTACCCCAACGTCGCTATGTGGATCTACCGAGTTGTCATCATCTGTGTTCCTACCCTACGCAACGAATACCATTTTACATTAGGATGCTAACAAGGTCATGAAATACGGATAGCATTCAATATGTTACCTTGCACAAAAACTGTAGCATGGATTTCACGTCCTCGAAATCTGACTTCATGTCCCTGAACTCTGACTTCATGTCCCTGAACTCTGACTTCATGTCCCTGAACTCTGACTTCATGTCCCTGAACTCGGACTTCATGTCCCTGAACTCGGACGTCAAGCTATTCAAGCTTTTCTCAATGCACTGCAAATGCTTATTCAATGAATGGCTTTGTGCATCCTCCTCGTCTCCAACCACGCATTCAACATTGCCTACTACTGACGATGTTATTGGAGGTGAAACTCTTTCTAGGGGGTTTCGATTATTAGTCGTGGGCTGTGATAGGGTAGGAGCCGTCACTGAACGTGGCACCTGATTAATTGTCTCTTTAATCTGTTCGGATGTTGATGCTATTGGCAACATCTCCAATGTGTCTTCCTCCACTGGCCGATCGACATCTATATCCATGTGGGGTTCCGATAGGTTGGTCGAACTTGGCATCCTCATCAAATCCATCATGATCGAGCCGCTCGGGAGAAGCCTGCCGATCGTCATGATCTGAGATTCTACCCCCTGTTGTATTCTCCTCCATTGCAGCTCTTCCATCGAATGGAGCCTCCCGATACAACCGTTCTGCCTCAGACTCCACGAGTGGATGAGTAATCGTCAGCTGGCAAACAAAAAAAAAAAACCAAATACATTTTACCAACATCTAAAGTAAAATGCATGCATTATAATTGATTAATAAAATGAACTTGAGCTATGTTTTCTTATTTTCCTTACCTCAGATGAATTGAACACATCACGCTCTAGCACTTTGCTTGTGATTGATTGGGAACATGAATACCTAAAGATGCGTGGCATAGCTGTATCGCTCAGCCTATTCACACCATTCCTCATAAGAGATGGTATGATCTCGTATGCCCAAACCTACAAATAAACATGTATATTAGTTGTCGGCTGTATACAATTCAAGCAAAGTCATCGAGAGTAATTGTAAGATTATATTAGTTACCTGGAATGCAACAGGAAATCCCGTGAGACTATACCTAACTTGAAATTTCTTATTTGTAGTGACCTTATTCTTGTAGTTAACAACTTTGTCTTTCATTGCACTCTGGAGGCCTTTTAGTGTTCTTTGCCAGATAGTGGTTCCCCAGTCCATGTTGTTGAAGTAGTCCAAATCCTCGACTTGACCATACAAATCTTTGTCTACATTGGATTTCCCCTTGTTCTTACCCATCATTACAATTTCAGTGTAGTAGATTAATGACACCTTCACAGCATCGTCATCATTCGCAAAAACAATCTTCTTATATTCCTGTTCAAATTCTTCGAGCCGGAGGTCAACAACATCTTTGAAGTACTCTCTTCGGAGGCGATTTTTGGACACCTTCTTTTGAAGGACCCTACCAGATGACCGCCATAAACCCGTCATAAGTAGGAATTCAGCCTTTGAGAATGTCACAATGGTTCCTAAGATATCAAATCTCATCACATCTGGCCTCGTGTCCACGACTTCCCTCAGCAAGAAGTAATGCACCAAAGCACTGCAAAACATCATATCGAGGTCCACGAAACGACCAAATATTGTTCTTTTCCTGAACATGTCAAGTTGTGTTGGAGTAAGCTTCTGATTGATAATCTTGTTCGTAGTGCTGAGGTGGGACAAGCTTGTGACTTGGGCCGGAAAGCGATCTGCTTCACTGACCTTTAGAGTGTGTTCCATTATGATCCTGCCGATTAAACATAGTTTGAATGAGGCTCACAAAAGAAAAATTTTTGATACTCAACTAAACTGTAAAGAACTTCAATTCTGTATACTGTCACACTCTCGGTGATACACCTCTCTCGCTCTCAATGATACATCTCTCTCGCTCGCAGTGAACCTCTTTCGTAACCCTCAATCAAAAACCCTGAACAACCATTCTCGCTCTCAATTTAGTTTGGCTATACGAACTGTCCATCACCGTCACACGATGAACACCTCCGACTCAACTCACAACACACCGTTAATGAAACCAAGAGACCACCATGAATCGAACCCATAACGAACTCTTAAATGAATTATAGCATATAACCAACGGTCATTCAAATTCAGAAGAAATCTAGATAATTGGTGGCCATGACAACAAAAGTAAACAATACATCGAAATCATAAGCACTCAAACCAAACCAGAACCAACACCTCTCAAAAGAAATCAATGATAATGGAAGAGCATGCAAATGAATTAAGTAGGAACGAAAAATCGAAAACGAAAAATCAATCGGAAGATACACACTGTGGAGAGCGAGGAAGACAAAAATCGAAAGATAAATTTGAAGCCCTAGCTGCAGCAGAAATCGGAGACAAAGAATCAAGCAAAAAAGTCAAAGTCCCATGTTAATCGAAAATGTCAACAGAAGTTGAAGAGATAGAGAAAGAGAGACCGAGGAAGAAGAAAAAGGAATGTCAACAGAAGTTGAAGAGATAGAGAAAGAGAGACCGAGGAAGAAGAAAAAGGAAGTGAAAATGGAGGGAATTTGGTTTGGGAGTATTCGTATGACACAAGTTTACAAATGTCTGGAATGTTCCTAACTTCGAGAAGAATTTAATGAAGCAGTACAAGCGATTGTTCAAATTCCAATTAGTCAGACCAATGGAGCAGATAGATGGACATGGCATTTTGATAAGCATGGTTTATATACATTTAAAAGTGAGTGCAAGTTACAAATGCGTGAAAAGCTTGTTGATACTTCAGTAAATGAACATCAGTTGATGGAAAAGATTTTGGGGGATAAACATGCCAGCAAAAATAAAATTATTTGTGTGGTCAGCTATTCAAAATGCTCTTCCAGTCATGCAAAATCTTCATAAAAAGGAGATGGAGGTGGTACCTTTGTGCCCTTTTGCTTGAAGAAGGCAAAATCGAATATGCTGCTAAGATGCAAGCGAGCTAAACAGATCTAGCAAAAGCTCCTGCTCCCGGCAGATATTGGCACAGATGTTAGTAATAGTTTCATTGATCGCTGGGGTATTTCATGACTTCTCTGACTCGATTGAGATCACGATGGCCAGTATAATTTGTTGGGCGGCCTGGAATGACAAAAATGAGGTATGCAATAGAAAAATGGTTCAGTGTGTGGAGGGTAAATGTAAATGGAATCTAGCATACACTAATGAATTTTAACTTCCAAAGACCGAAATTGAGAGGGGAAGAAAGTAGTATATTCAGCAATCGTTACCTCACTGTCCACATTGGCAGCTTCCAAATCAGGGAGTCATCAAAGTGAATACTGAAGCAGTTTGCAATTCTCATTCTCAGCAATCGAGTATGGGGTCATCCTCTACGACAGCAGAAACAGAATTGTGGCGACTATGATGTCTACCCATGAACAGCTCTCCCCTCTTCTATCAGAAGTCCTTGCAATTCGAGAGGGTGTGCGACTGGTCAAACATTTGCAAGTGTCGTGGATTGTTGTTGAATCAAACTCTCCGGAAGCAATTTGGGCCATCAATGGCACAACGGTTTGGCAAAATGAAGCGAAAACCTGGTTCCTGGACATCCAACAAATTGCTGCACATTTTGAATCGATAAATTCTGTGTATCACCAGAGAATTTCTAATGCTTTGACGCATTTGCTTGCCAGAAATGCAGTTCGTAGGTCTTCTTCTATTCTCTAGTTAGAAAATTTCCCCCTTCAGCTAGTGCAAAGGGTGGAGCTTGATGTATCTCAAACAGGAGCCCACATGTCTCACATTTAGCTTCCTTTTAATGAAGTTCTTTTTATCCAAAAAAAAAAAGGGAAGGAATATGTAGTATAAAAAAGTTATGGACATCTATTTCAAATATCTTTTATAATACGAGCGTATATTCATTAAGTCCATATAAAATCTAAAATAAAGAAAAAAGGTGTTTCATTGAGTAATGTTGTCCTACTCCTGGTTAAATCTACACAATCCAATTCATGACAAATAATATTCATTGACTTGTTATCTCTGAGGTGATTTACCTGAAACAAAACATAATGATCAAAGAGAGAAACCATATCTAAAAGATGCAGCAAAAACCTTTATTTTTTCCTTTAATTTTTCCAAAATACTATCTGATAGAAAAATAATTTTGACAACTTTTTTTTTTGTGTTAGCACTTAGATTATGTTGAGTGCTGATAAATAATTCATTTTAGTCAAATTCTTTTGATCCAATGCACAGAATGAACATTTGTGAAGGTTCCTATGGCCCTATGGTTAGAGCCTAAGTGTCACATTATTCATAAACAATTCTTTTGATACTTTCATGACCACTTGTTCAACACTGCCATTAAAAATGAATCACCATTGACTAATCACGAGATAACTGTCTGGCCTTACTACATTTGATTGCCAAGGAACTCATAGAATATTAAATCCTAGAAAAGTGGCCAACATAGTTTGAACTTATTCCCTCTAAGCCTTTTAGAACTTCCATTGACCATTTTTTACCACTGAGACAACCCATGATGGTTTTGATATTTACATATTTTCATATATTGCAAAAAAAATTTGACAAAATATAAGAAAATATATATCACAAAATGTAATTAGTGTGGACCAGTATTCTAAATGTCGGTCGACACGTCGACATGTAGACGGGTTCAACATTGACACATTGGAGAAAATCGTTTTTCCCCCTGTCGACGATATATTAAAATATCGTCAAAATGTCGCGAAAATATAGGCATCTTGATGATATTTATGAATATCGTTAAAAAAAAATTTAACTAAAAGTTGGGCCCATAGAAAAGGGCCCAATCCATAGGCCCGATAGGCGATACCCACACTGCCTGAACAAGAATAGGAGGGGGGGTTTTATAGGGGCACTCCCCTCCCCTCTTGTCCGCACACTTGCATGCCGCCTGCACGCCCTACTTGCCTTGCCCACACGCCCACACCTGCCAGCCCCTCTTCGCCCGCCTACCCTACTGTTTGCTCACACCCCCACGCGCACCCTTGCCTTGTCTATAAGCCCAGCACCACACATGCCCTATGAGTGCCCACATCGTGCACCATCAAACCTCGCGCATCCAGCCCCTTTGCTGACGTCGGTTGCTTGCCGCCCATTCTTGTCATTTGAAGAATTAATTTTCCTTATTTGATTGAAGACATTTTACTTCGTCATAGATTATTTGCTTTAGATTTATTCTTGTAATTTTGTTAAGAGAATTATTTTCTTTTAAGCATTTTAGACAAGCATCATTTTCGAATTAGGGAAGAATTTTTGCATTCTTTTATTTCCCTCTTACTTTTAATTTGCAAAATTCCTTGTGTGGCCGATGGCCTTAGTCTAAGTAGGCCCCCTTTAGTCTTGAAGACAGATTTGTTTTAGTAAATTCAAATAGCATTGAGAGGTTTCTCTTAAGTACAAACCCCTACCCCTTGGTATATTTCTTTGTGTGGTAAAACTTCAGATGTATTATTGAAATTCAAATAGAATTGAGAGATTTCTCTTAAGTACAAACCCCTTGGTATATTTCTTTGTGTGGTAAAACTTCAGATGTATTGTTGAGAAATATTCAAGCTTGGTTGGTCACCAAATTTATGGAGTGTTTCGGCCTTGAGTATAAGGCGTAATCTCGTGGTATTTGATTGCAAGGTAATCCGTGTAACTTTTTCCATTCGAATTGAACCAACTGTACGATTGGGTTCAAGTGGCTAGAGACATTTTTTGTCCACACGCTTGAGTTATCGCGTATCATAATGCTATTATGACAGAATTAGGAATATTTTTAAGATATTAAGGATATATTGGTAATTAGATAGGGAAGTTGTTTGTAATTTTTATAAACAGAGGGGAAAAGGGTGCAGGTAGGCGATTGTTTAGTGTGGTTTAAGCTCAAGTGATCTCAAAAAGTTGGGTCCAAATACTTTGAATGACTTGGGGATTAGGGATTATTGCAATGCTTCTATCATATTACCTTCATTCTATTTCCTTTGAATTCTATCACATTTCCATCATCATTGACATTTAAAATCTCAAACAGTCAAAATGAAGCTATTGCTAAATTTCATAACTTACCTTTTGTTCATGGCCAGCACCCAATTTTTATTCTGCTTTTGTAGAACATTTTCCAGACACAAAACTGTTGGGATTACCATCAAGGTAAAAAAGTTAGAAATATCATAACATTAGTAAAGGGTATAATATTCATTAGTTAGGGAACTTTGTTACTAATAATTTATTAATAATAAAGGGAGTGGGAGGCCATGAAGCAGGCAATAAACAGTTGAATCAAGCAATTCTCCACTGATGGAGAGTGCATTTCAATGGTATATTATAGATGAAAAAAGTTGCCAATTACATTCAAATGTGTTGCAGAATTGCATTTGAGTATGAATAGGTCCAGAACTAATTCTACAGTGTAAGATGTAAAATAACATATACAGAAGAGCAAATGAAGAAGGGAAGTTAGTTAATCAAGAACAATAAAGAACAAACTTTCAAGATATGGGGCCAAAACTAGTAATGAAAACTGAAGGATAGAACATTACAAATGCAGTTCAACTAGCAAGTTTGAAAGCATCAATAAAGAGACCATAAGTGAAACCCATTTTGAAGTTGTTGAGTAGAGCTATGGGGAAAGTTACTTTCGGTCGACTATAATAAAACCGGGTAACGTACTCTGTAAGGAGAACACATACCACAGCAGCAATCACATCATTTACTCCTAAAGCTCCAAATGACAATGATATAGTCTGTGCTACATAAAACCCACCCAATAATGAGATCCCTCCAAACAGAGCCCTCCTCGAGGGGCTTCGAAAGTAATTTCTCGAGAGCTCGGGCACAAGTCTAATGATATCAACTAACCTACGACTACGAGGACCTCCATCATCTTGCACAGCTTTGATACGAAGACTACGAGGGGATGGTCGTGGTTTTATCATGTCATAACTCAAATATGAAGCATCCATTTTGGGACAAAAGCCACAACTTAGGAGGCCAGTAGAGAGTAAACTTACAGACCGTGCCATTAAAGTTTCACTTTCTATGTGGGCCGAATAAAATGTTGAGAACCTGAGATCACTGAAGAATATTTTGCTTAAGATATCAGAAACCGATCAAATAAGAGTCACTTTTACATAGAACACAAAGACTCGAGTTTATTATTAAATGGTGCAAGAAACCTGACTCGGGTTTATCATTAAAGGAGGATTTGAACACAAAAACAGAGGACGGGAAATCTCATTTGATGTTGAACGATGACAATTAGCAGCGAACATATAGATTCAACAATATCTACTTTTCAACTAAGCTTTAGCTGCGAGTTACTAGGAAAACTTCCCCTCACAAAACCTTCAAAAGGTATCTCTCTTTGCTTCGTTACGGGGAAAAACAATAATAAGCCCCAAAAATGCCCAAATGAAGAGATAAAGGAAGCCCTAAGGATTTATAACTTCATCTTTGTATTTAAAATTAAAAATTTCAATTTTCAATTTCTGAACAAAAAGATAGAAATTGTTAATCCTCACCGCTATGTGTTACACTGAAAACACCCACCGAACAAACATATAAAAGGTCAAAATCTTAATCACATACGATAGAGAACGACTAAAAGAAAACAAGAGTAGTAAGAAATTGGGATAAATTTTTAGGTTGACTTTGAATCACTTCTATTTCTCATTTCTCTCGGCAGCCAAACAGGGAGCAATTAAGCAAAATTGAGATGAGGAAACTAGAAATCGATTTCCTTGAAAAGTTTGTCAGCTTGATAAATGTTTCCGTCGCAGTAGAATTGAATAATCGGAAGAAAATCAATCAAATACGAAAGGAAAACGGAAGAGAAAGAGGGAAAAATTAATACCTAGTAGAATTCAATCTCGGGAGTGAGGAGCTGGAGAACTGCTACTTGATAGAGCAAAATAGAATCGTGTATTTTGGGAATTGGGACTGGAAACTGTAGATGGACAAAGTTTTAAAACAACGTAGTTCTAAAAATAAATTAGAAAAATAATAATGTTAGTTTAAAAATAACTACAAAATAAATGTAATTTAAATAAATAGAATCTATATCGTTTTCAAAACTATTGACAAAAATAGGTTAGGTCAAAATAAAAGTCAAAACTCGCGTACAATGTCTGTGATTTTCGTGCAAACGTGTATATTTGACGTGGTAGGTGACTAGGCGGAAGTCGCCTACATTGTACGCAACTTTCACCTTTTTATTTTTTTATTTTTTTATTTTTGAAAGAATTATTTTATTTATATTTTAATTTATATATTGTTATTTTATTAATATTGCGAAATTTAATTAAGATGTGATTAAATTTTTTATTATTTTGTTATTATATTTTAAATTTTGATTAAAATGTTAAATTCTGAAAGTTTAAAATTAGATCAAAACCAATTCGATTATTAAAATGTGATTTAGCTTCTTGTGCTTCATGTTCGTATGTTCTATAAAATAACATTTAAATTTAATATAAACTAAATCGATAAAAAATATTAAATTAATAAAAACATAAAAGTCAAGGTATAAACTATATGAATTTAGGGTTTTGTTTGTTTTATAATTATTTTATTTTAAATTATTGCATAAGATGTCATCATGTTATAGGTAATTCATAGATGAATATAGAGAAAATTCATATTATACAATTTAGTCTTTTTCTTAAATTGTGATTTTTTAAAATAAAATTTAAAACAAATAAAAAGAAATATTGATGGGAAGTCGGACTGCCACTTCTAAATTAAAAAAAAAAGAAGAAGAACAAAGGAAGTGTCTGACTTCAAAATTCAATATAATAAAAGATAATAAAAGAGGGAAAACAAAAAGGGAACTTCCAAATTTAAAAATAAAAAATAAAAATAAAATAAAATTCCAAAAGAAGTGGCTGCACTTCCAAATTCTTGAAAAAACAAAGGGAAACTTCCAAACTCAAAATTAAAAAAAACAAAAAAAAAAAAGAACAAAAGACCAGACAGTAAAGTCGTGGTTCCACTGGAACCACATCAGGGAGAAGTCGCAGTTAATGGTTGCGACTTTAGCGAAATCGCGGACAACGGCTTCGACTTTAGTCAAATCGCAGGCCACCCCTGCGATTTATCTACCCTATTTATGTAATTACTTTGAAACCTACCCTAATTTTGTCATTTGTTTTTAAAAAATAATTATTTAAGAGATGATACCCCAAATCCTAGCCTAGTGGGCATTTTTCTCCTTTCTTTTTTTTTCCTTTTAATATATATATATATATATATATATATATATATTTACTTTTTTTAGACACATATATATTTACTTTTTTGTTTTTAAGGCACATTAACATTTTTTTTCTTTTTTTGCAAAATTAAGGTATATGGCAAAAAGGTACAACAGGAAGAAAACCGAACCAGAAAAATAACCGTATAAAACCAAGAACAAACCAAAAATACAAACAAAATGATCGAACTACAAACTTGAAAAGAAAAACAACTCAGTTATGAAAATAACTCGGAAACTCCATTAAAGTAGCTCATAACAACTAGTGATTCCGTTACCTATAGTCATTACTCCCACGACGTTGTGTGAGTAACTCACGACAACCAGCTCCAAATATTTCAAGTCCTCAAATTACTCTACCTCAAATATCTCTCGACTCAATCATCATGGGATGGTCTAGTAGTCAATAAGGACAATTGTAAATAGTAAAGAGCTTAGAGGGAATTGGTAGGTTCAGGCGGTTGGCCGTGATTAGTCAATTTCCTTAAATTCTTACGGTGTATTTGGAAGTGATGGTAAAATTAGTGATTTTGATAAAAATAAATTAATGTATAATTGATTTTTCAAAATCATCATCAAAATGATACCTTAAAAATCAATTTAGAGTGATTTTAAACTTTCCTAAAATCAATTTTTTAATTTGCCGAACATTATCAATAAAAAATGAAAGTGATTTTGATAATGGCAAAAATGATTTTGGTCATGCCAAAATCGCTCCCAAAAACACTTTCAATCCCCAAGTACTATTCACAACCCAAAATACTACCACATGTATATTTCCTCCCCTTGTCCAACCTTTTTCCATCAACGAAACCAACTGCCTTAAGAACCAAATTGTTGAATGTCATTATTGCCTATGGAATGAATAACTTCATCAATGGTACCATCAACATGAGTTTAGCTCAACGGTAATTGACACATGTCTATGATCAATAGATTATGAGTTTAACTCTCCTAACTCTCACTTGTTGTATTAAAAAAAACTTCATAGATGGTACCGTACCGTGCCCGACACAATTCATCAATGGCAACTCTACACAAGTAAGCCAACAATACAATGTATGGCAGCAACTAAATAGAACCTTCATGAGCTGGTTTTATTCTTCATAACCCTTGTATTCTATTTATAGACTCTTCCTCGATCCTTGTTAAGTCAATAAGAATAAATGGGTATCACCTAAATAAAATTCATACTCAATATTATTTACATATCACTTTAGTTGGCCCATCAAATAGTCCAATAATAATTGTATTAATATGTGTTCTACATATACTAATACTCTAACAAAAAGTTTTCTCAATAAGTGTAGAGTCCGAATATAGGGGATCGTCCAATGCCATGACAGATCTCATATTGGATTCAATTAGTTCTTCGGGAGATAAGTATTCATCTACTTCCTCATCTGTTACTTCTGTGTGATAATATGAGTCCAACATACGATGGCAAATCTGATGATGCATCATACAAAACATATCGAAATTGACCATCATTCTATTCAACGAGTTGCCAGCAAACAACTCCCTGTCAGGTTTGTTCTTTCTAAATACCAATTTCACCCTTATTCTCTTGCTTTAGCTGGTTTTATTTTTTTCCCAATGTACTGACTCCATATGTACTCTTTTTTTCTATTTAATGAAAGGGCCTTTGCCCAACTACTGTGCAGAGCATTTCTCATGCATTTTCTGTATTCTGCCTAACTTTCTTCCCACAACCATACAAATAAAGGAATGGAAAATCAATCGGAATGAATATGTTATACCATTTACTAGAATTTTATGGTATCGAAATTTGAAATATTGATGTTTTTTTTGGCTAAAACTGTTTGTAATTAGAATGAGAATATAATTACTAAAAATTTATAAAGTCGAAAATGTTGATGTTGATGGAAACAATCAAAGTCTCAATTTATGAAAATATAGATAGATATTTTTTGAAAAATAAAAAAATAAAAAAATTCACATCAAATATTCAAATTAATAAATAAGCATTTTACTATTTTTAAGTGAGTTAAAAAATATTAATATTAATGTTATTTTATTTGAATTTTTTTTTATATTTCGTCAATTTTTTATTAATGATAAAAATGTCAATTCATCCTTATATCGAACCTATAAATATATAAAAATATGTTGTGGTAACATTCTATCTCACTAAATCAAATAGATTCAATGAATATGATAGATTTTTTTTTTTTGAGAAATATGATAGATTTGTTTTTTTAAAATGAAGTGTAGAAATTAAATTTATAATAATTGTATGAAGCTTTGTGCTATTGTTGATTAAAATTTCTAAAGGAATAATTTTGTCCATTAGACAAAACATTACCTCCCGTGAAATTTTGATTTGATAGGGAATCAAAATTACTTTCCTCCTTTCAAGTTTATTTTTTAATTATTTATTTATTTTACATAAGAAAATACCTCTTTTAAGTTGTATGAAGCATTCAATATATATAAAAAATGTTTTATATTAAAATGGCTAAATTAGTCCATTCTTTATATTCACATGCTTAGATGTTTTGTTTAAATAGTTAACCTTCATATTATGGAAAATGTTGGTTCGTGTAATTAAACTCAATCCATAAATCGTCGAAGTAAGCATAACTAACGATAATTGACATATATTACAACCAAGAGGTTGTGAGTTCGATCTCCCACCACATCATGCATTATACTTCGAAAAAATCCAAATTAGTAAAATTGATTTGAAATCAAATCATTCTCGTCCTAAGATAAAAATTTAAAATAATTTATTGGATTTTAAATGATGAAATTTAAAATCAACATTTTTCACGCTAATCGGAAGACTAGAGAAGTAATATGAACGTATGTCAAACCTATAAATATACGAAAATGTCGTGAAAATTGAGCATCATGCGACTCGTCTAATATTCTAAGAAAAAGAAAAGAAGCATGATTCCGCACTAGTAGGCCTTAGGCCTATTATCCCTTGTAAGCTCTCTCTTTCTTTGTGTTGTTGTCTCTCGTAATTCTCCAGCTTTCTTCAATGTCTACTGCCATTCTCTCTCTCCCTTTCACTCTTAAGCCCACGCGCCACCGCAATCGCAGCCCCAATTCCGCTCTCTGGCCGCCGTCTCCTCTGCTTTCTGTCTCCTCCATTCATGGATTTAAGAAGCCAGCAATAAGCTTCAGCAGTGCCAATTCCAATTCCAATGCTACTTTCGCCTATGTTACCGGGCCTGCCTCCGACCCCATTGCCACCGACCCCGACCCAAAGCTCGACGGCGCTTCGGATTCGGATTCGGATTCCCAGGTTCGGGTACTTCGCGTTTTGAATTGGGGGCTTCTATGGCGGCTTTTGAGGAAGGACAACCTCCGGATTGTGGCTTCTTTTCTCACTCTTATCAGCTGCACCACTTGTACCCTCTCCATGCCCTTCTTCTCTGGTAGGCACCATTTTTGAACTTTTTTTCCCTCTGGTAGGCACCAATTGTACCCTCTCCGGATTGCAATTAATGTATCTGGAAAGCTAAATTTGAAATTTACCCATAAATCAACTTATATGCTGTACAAAATTTAACTAACAAAGCACCGATAATCGTGGCAAAGAGATGTCCAAACCCAATCTTGAATAGACTTGGAGTATTGCCACGAAATCAAGTATGTGTGTTAAACGATTGAATTTAGCAATAAAATGTTGAAATCCAACTAATTATAAGTAATTAACAATTAAAAGAGTCAACCATAAGAACATAACACAGAAATAGTCTCATGTCAGAAATTGGAAGACTTTTATTTGCCTCCTTTTTAGGCTTAGGGACCTCTCGTCCCTATGGGCTTTGGTTGTCTTTTTTTTTTTTTGTCATAAAAGAAAAAAAAAACTATTGAGGATATTAATTGTAGAATTTATTCCATTGATGGAGTTGAAAGTTTTAGGTTAATAATTTACTCACCCACCTAGCACAGGTTAAAAATTGAACTTTTTTCGAAAAATGAAAAAAGGAAAAAAGAAAAAAGAAAAAAAAAGAAAGAAGGAAAAGAAGAGGATGATGAAATTCACATAAGGTTCTAAGTGGTATGAGTGCTTCAATTACATAGTTCTAATTTCAATGCTGAAAGTTTCATGGGTTGGTTTTGTAGGAAGATTTTTTGAGGTACTTATAGGTGCAAAATCTGGGTCTTTGTGGAGGCTGCTGAGTACGGTTGGAATTTTGTATGCATTGGAGCCAATATTGACGGTTTTATTCGTGACAAACATGAATTTCATATGGGAGAAGGTTATGGCAAGATTAAGAGCCCAAATTTTTGGAAGGTTGCTAATTCAGAAGGTAAAATCCCTTTCCTTTGTGGATTTTACAGTCTTGCAGTGTCATAAACATTATTTTGTCATTATTTTGCAGCTTTTCCAATCCAAGTAATTATGTAAAATGTTGGCCTTCTGATTTGTATTCTCTCTTTTCCTTTTCAGGTGGAGTTTTTTGACAGATACAAGGTATGTATATTGAACCACTTATTCCTAATCTACTGCAGTAAAAAAGAAAAAGAAAAAAGAACTGTCTATTTTAGGCACCTTCATAACAAGTTGTCATACTGGTTTCAATGTGTATAATCAGGTTTAGTGGACAGTTGCTATAACCAAAGAATCATATTAATTGTCCTAATCCCAATTGGGTCCTCTTTCCCCCATATCCTCCTCTCACATAGATCTTGTTCTTCTTTGGCCCCCGCCCCCGACCCCTTTGTTAGGGATGTGATCATCCATAGTCCTACATTGGTTGAAAATTGAGAATATTTTGGATAGGTAAATAATAACATCTCTATTGGTATGAGATGTTTCTAATAACTCCTTAGGTGTCAAATCATTGTGGAAATTGGGAGAAGTATATTATCCTAACAAGTGGTACCAGAGCCATATCCTTACTTAACATGTAGATGGAGTCCTTAGGTGTTGAGCCATGCCTTAGACTAAACCGCGTAGATGGCATCATTGAGTGAATAACAAAAGTGGCAAGGCTCGTCTGTTATTAAAAGACTCCCCAGTTGGCTCCAATTGTAGAGGTAAATGGTTACTAAACTCATGGTGTAGCATTACGATGCCATAAAAACATCATTATCTCAAACATCATGCAGAACTTTCTCAACCTTTGAGAAGTTGCTTCCGTTTCTTTTTCAACCAGATAATTCACAAGGCCGCCATAACTACATATAACCTTAAAATTTTTGGTTTACAAAATACAAAGGATGATTGGTGATTGAACTTGATCAATAGAAAGACACTCACCATCCTTGGGAAATAAACTTTCAGACGATGCCTTATAGCTTATGCCAAATTTTGGCAGTAAAAAACAACAAAGGAAAAGATGTTCTCCATTGTTCTTGTAGAGACTGCACCAATTACGGGGAAAAGACCATTAAGAATTTCTAGCTTGGATCTTGTCATTCGTGTTCAAAGTGCCTTAAATAGTGGCAAAATAAACACTAATTTTCTTGGGAAATTGAGTCTTCCAAATGGAGTGACAAATAGAGGAAGGTATTGCAAGAACCAATTCATTTAAAAGAAACCAGATCCGATGGTACCAGGATGGTTAGAAATTATTTTCTTTTCTTTTCTCTCATTCTTCGTTCTATTTTATTATCTCATTTACGTATCTCTATTGGAAATGTTAATTTCTTAATGTGATATTTCAATTGAATTGACTTGGACTTTGCCTTTCAAGGTTGGTGAAATTACTGGATTGTTAACTTCTGACTTGGGCTCTCTTAAGGATGTGGTGAGTGAGAATGTTTCAAGGGACCGTGGATTCAGAGCGTTTTCTGAGGCAAGCAACTCTTCACCAAGTACAAGTGAGCTTTGTGTTGCCTGCATTTGAGCATATAGATTTTTACCACTGTTGCTGATCGAAATATAATGTTTTTTCCACTGAACTTGTTTTCTCATTGATTATTTCAATGTGGTTGGATTTTGTGTCCCATCTTTTGTTTACTTTCTACCTTCCATGGAATAACTACATTGTTGAAAAATGTGACTAAGGTTTCTAGTTGCTGAATAAAGTTAGTATGTGGTCGAATATAATTTCCTATATACGAACCTTTACCTTGTGCCTTTCTTTTTCATAGGTTTCATAGTTTGTTATTTTTATTTTGATATCCATTAATGATAGTCGGATCTTGTGCCTCTCATGTCTTGTTTCTACAGGTGATTGGAACAATATGTATATTATTTGCATTGTCCCCCCAGCTCGCACCTATTCTTGGTCTGCTGATGCTTACTGTTTCTTTTTCAGTCGGTAAGTTTATCGGTTTAGCTAGCTTCTTTCAGAGGTTCCTTGCTATTTTTCTTTACAGCATTTATATAGATTAAAACTCTTCCCCTTCCTTTCTTCTTCCTTGGAACACATTTTTATGCTAAACGAATATGCTAGTCTTTGAAGCCTGGCGCTCTAGTTTGATTGTATATTCCTTCAAATTGCATTACTCTCCAATACTCTAACAATGGCAAAATTGCATTGCCCTTTGTTTACTTTTCCATGTGGTTTTAGTCCTCTTTCTTAAGGGGCATCCAGATTGGAGAAAGTGTGTTCTCTTTTCCTGCTGTCACGTT
This sequence comes from Momordica charantia, assembly GCF_001995035.1. The sequence continues at coordinate 4,054,070 of NW_019104490.1, forward strand.
CTTTCTTTATCTCATGAATCCAATCTGGATGTGTCTACACCCCTAGGTTGGCCTAGTGGTCTCATTGGACAATGAATAAAGTACAGAGCTTTGAAGGAATGAATTCAAGTCATGATTGGCACCTACCTAAGATTTAATATCCTACAAGTTCCCTTTAGCAATCAAATGTAGTAAGATAGGTAGTTGTCTTGTAAGATTAGTTAAGGTGCACGAAAACTAGCCCGTACACTCGCAGACTATTAAAAGAAAAATCTATCTTAAATATAAGTAACTAACGAACAACTTCTTTATCTCTTGAATCCAATCTGAACGTCGCTACACCCCTATGTTGGCCTAGTGGCCGGGTAATGAAAATAGTAAAGGGCTTGGAAGGAATGGATTCAAACCATGGTGGCTACTTACGTAAGGTTAATATCTTACCCCTTTTCTTAGTAATCAAATGTAGTAGGATAGGTAGTTGTCCTGTGAGATTAGTTAAGGTGCACGAAAATTGGACCAGACACGCAAGTGTCTACATGTCTATAAACTGTAAAAGGAAAAACCTATCCTAAATACAAGTAACTAACAAACATCTTCTACTTAGGTAACCAAATTAACAGCCAGTGTATCTGGAAAAATAAACGACAAGCAGGACAAGATACAATTATAACCGAAAGCTATAAGCTACACCAATTTACATGTTTTCTGTTTCTTTATTTTCAATGCTGACTCTCGTTTCTCTCAAGCTGTGTACAAGCGTTCAACCATTCCTGTGTTTAAAGCTCATGGATTAGCTCAAGCATCCATGGCTGATTGTGCAACAGAGACATTCTCTGCAATTCGTACTGTGAGTTCAACATACTCTGTTGCATGTATTATCATTAAATTTGATATACCAGACCTATAGAATTTTTTGGTTATGCTCTTGTTAACATACAGAGACATTATTACAGGTGAGATCCTTTGGTGGCGAAAAGCGTCAAATGTTCACTTTTGGTCACCAGGTAAGATATTATTGGGAACTGTAAAGCTAACTTCAGATAAATCTTAGAGCAATATAATATTTTTTTTTCCTTTTTTTTTCTTAAATTTTGGCAGGTTATTGCATATGAGCGTAGTGGCATATCACTTGGGACTTTTAAATCTCTGAATGAATCTTTAACTAGAGTCGCTGTTTATGTTTCTCTTATGATGTTATATTGGCTTGGAGGAGACAAAGTGAGAGCGGTAATTTCCAAACTTTGCATTCACTTCTTTTTATGAGCAATTTAAAATGTTTATTGAGTATAGTGATATGTTGGGGTTTTCTTGTTTCTTTAGATGAAGGAGCGATTCAGAGAGAGAAAGATAGACCTTTTTAGGGAGAAGATTGTGGTAGGGAGAGAACGACACTTTCTTTTAGAGAGAGAAATAGATTTTTTAAAGAGATGTTTTTTTTAGAGAAATTGAGACTTTCTGTCTCACATTAAAAAATGGAGGATAATGAAAGGGTTCAATTTGTACACTTATGCTGTGAGATGGATCCAGAAAAAAGGGGGTTCGAGTTATAATCCAGAAATGATTAAGTTTGAAGATTTAAGTTTTACAATCCGTGGGTGCAATTATAAGTTATAACAGACCATAATCATAGTTCGTTTGTACACAATTTGTCATAAATTATTATTTTGATTTTTTCCTTTTATTATTATTATTATTTTTTTTTTTGGCAAAGTAATAATAATAATAATAGTAATAATAATAATAATAAAACCTTTTCTATGAATGAGTGGTTTCTTCTAGAGAGGGTTGTGTTCTCCATATTCTGTATTGTTGAACTTTGTGGTAATATGTCATTTTTTTATTCCAATTTTTAAACTTCATTCATTTGTAACTTTTCTCTCCATCAATAAAAGTTGTGTTTCCTTCTTGGAAAAAGAATATTTTGTGTCTTGACTGTCCCCTTCCTAAATATTCGTATTATATCCTTGCAGGGCGAACTTTCTGTTGGAACCATGGCTTCTTTTATTGGATATACTTTTACTCTAACATTTGCTGTGAGTCCTGGTTCTCTTTGGTTACCCTTTCTCAGTATCTCATTATTTCATTACTGACACATCTAATGACTTTAATTCAGGTTCAAGGATTAGTAAATACATTTGGAGATCTCCGTCGAACTTTTGCTGCTGTTGAGAGAATTAATACTGTTTTAAAAGAAGAAGTTGATGAAGCACTTGCATATGGGTTGGAAAAAGAGATGCAGCAAAAAGAATTCCCCAATGAAAAATATAAGTTGTTATTCTCTAGTGATGATACAGGTGAAAGTAGTCGATTTGTGAAAACGCAGTACATGGCGGCCCTCAAATCTTCTAGCAATATTATCAATCTTGCTTGGTCCGGTGATATTTGTCTCGAAGGTAAATATCTTGCAGTTCTCAATATCTTCTCTCTGAAAACGCCATGACAATCAAATTTTGTGGGGTGGGGTCAGGAGGTCATCCTATAAGATGAAGTGTGTTTTGGATGACTTTTTAAAATAAAACATTTTTTGTATAGACACTTGGAAGAATTACAAATTGAGAGTGTGTCTAGTATAGCTTCCTAACTCAATTTGTGTCTATTTTTATCATGCAGATGTGAGCTTTTCTTATCCTTTGAGACCGGACATTAATGTTCTTAATGGTTTGAATTTAACCCTTAAATGCGGGACCATAACGGCTTTAGTTGGTCCTAGTGGAGCAGGAAAGAGTACAATAGTACAGCTATTGTCACGTTTTTATGAGGTAAGCTTTTCCTTCTATATCCACAAATGTTGATATTTTATAGGGATTGGATGATAATATGCACATTTTACAGCCAAAGCAAGGTCAGATAAAAGTTTCCAGCGAGGATATTCGAGCATTTGATAAGAGAGAATGGGCTCGAGCTGTTTCGATTGTGAATCAAGTAATATCTTGGCCTACACCTACTCTGAACACTAACCATACTACTTACCTTGAGTGAATAAGGCAGATGCTGCTTCAAATTCTTTATAGGATTTTCCCAAATGTTTTGGTTTTCAGTTTGGCTTTCTTGATTGAAACGTAGAGGCTTTCTTACCCATTTTTTTTAGACTGTTTATTCTTTTACCTTGAATGAATAAGGCAGATCCTGCTTCAAAATTCATTATAGGCTTTTTTACCCATGTTTATGAGACTGTTTGTTCTTTTTAGATTTGCAGCAGATTTGAGAAGCTTAAGTGTTATGTTTTTTGGTTTTCTGTTTTGTTAGTAGAGACTGATATCTAGGAAATTGCTAATGAAAATTGTTTCTTGTTTACGAAAGAGGAAAAGAAACAATGAAAACTAATAAGATGACGATACAGGAACCCGTTCTTTTTTCGGTGTCTGTTGGGGAGAATATTGCATATGGTCTTCCAGATGATAATGTAACAAAGGATGAGGTGATAAAGGCAGCCAAAGCTGCAAACGCCCATGATTTCATTGTTACACTTCCTCAGGTTTGTTTTTTATTTTCTAGATAGTCCATGTTTTTTTCTGCTGGCCCCTATTTTGCTATTAACATGGACTGTCTCGTTCTTGGAAGGGCTATGACACGCCGGTCGGTGAACGTGGAGGCCTTCTAAGTGGTGGCCAGAGACAGGTACGGTAACAAAGATGTCTCAAGAAGCGTGTGAGAAGAGAGAGAGAGGGAGGGAGAGGATAGACTGACGTTTAACTTGTATCATTTGTAGAGAATTGCTATTGCGAGAGCCTTGCTCAAGAATGCTCCAATCCTTATACTTGATGAGGCAAGTGTTGTTGGAATTTGTATTTTCCTTCATGACTTGGTACCAGCGTCTTGTAGTTTATCGATCTGGGAATTTATCGAGATCTTGGACTGATACAATAGTGTTTTATCTTTTCTTTAGGCGACCAGTGCACTCGATGCAGTCAGTGAGCGACTGGTTCAGGACGCTCTGAACCATCTAATGAGGGGAAGGACGACATTGGTGATCGCACATCGGTTGAGCACGGTCCAAAATGCTCACCAAATTGCATATTGTTGTGATGGGAAAATTGTTGAGCTGGGAACTCATTTCGAACTTCTGGCTCAGAAAGGTCAGTATGCTTCATTAGTTGGCACACAAAGGCTGGCATTTGAGTGAATCAACTCTGACAATAATGTTCAAAACAACCATAGAAAAATAAATATTCTCGAACAAAATCGATATAAATTGATTGTATATATCATAATTGTTGCTATAATATTATGAAGTTTGAGCAGAGGCCCTTTGATGTCATTGAAAATTCAAAGGTGTACAAGAACAGAATATTTCTTCAATGAATTTTGTTTGAGAATATTACTTTTATTTTATAAGCTCGGAAACCTTCAAAAGAATAGGAATAATTGTGCTTTTAGCCCATTAAAAACAATTTTAGAAGTTCCTTAATAATCGTTTGAGAAATTCTTGAATCAGATAAAGACAAGAGGCACTCGATGAAGCATTTATATTAGTTTGCTTCAAAGAGTGCTTAGAAAAATAAATGTTTTGCATTTGTTTCTATGATACCAATTGTCAAGATTTTCCATATAGAGCTCTAGACCTTATGGTTGAGATTGAATATGGATATGTAATATGCTATAATATTTGAAGCCACGATACAATATCGCTAAATTGTATAGTTTGTTTTATTGTCTCTAGACTTTCGAAATATTTACTTTAGTTCTTAAGTTCAAAAAAAGATAATCATTTTAGTCACTTTATTGTCAAATACTCCCACTACCCAATAGTTGCCTCAACTAATTGTCACGGCTTCATCTTCATGTCAATATATTGATACACATTGAATTCTATCTTACTTTATATATGATTTTTTTTTAATTCGAAATGTTTGTGAAGAATAAGTTAGAGCGAATGCTTCAAAATTTTTATTTTTCTAATAATTATTTGAATCTGAAGACGAACTAAGAAGATACACAATTATTATCATCTTAAGCATAACTCAATTGGTTAAAATATCTATCCTAACCAAAAGGTTATTGGGTGAATCAGTAGAAATGATATGTTGTTAAGCATTTCTGTCCCTAATTGAACTTACAAGATGATAAATGTTTGACCAGGGAAATGGATGATTCATGGTATATAGATGAAGAAAATTATCTCAATTGGTATGAGGTTGGTGAAAATAAAGTAAAAAGTTATGAGAATTATGTTCAAAGTGGACAATATATCATACTATTATAGAGATATCGTTGTCATTAACAAACCCTACAAATCCCTTTTAGTTTTCTTTAATCTAATTGTCTTGGTTTATTCCCTATTGATGGTGAATTCCCACAAATTAAAAACTAATATTTCTTGAGCATTAGCAAACCATTTAACAGATAAATTTATGTGTCTGTGAAATTTAAAACCTATTAAAAAAAATCAAGCCCAGAGAATCCGTAAATTGCTAAACAAGAATTTGTAGATATTTTTGTCAGGTCTAAGATTCAATCTTATATGTACTAAAAAAACATTATTAAGTAGACTAAATGGAGTTTGTGTTAGCCACATTTATGACATTCCTTTAATTATGGTCACAACACAATCATGAAGAAATAATAGTTTTTTTTTTTTTTTTGAAAAGAGATGAAAAAATAATAGTTTAAATCATGTAACAAAAGCAAATATGTATTTATAAAAATATCATTATTTTTTTTAAATGACACAAAAGTGATTTTTGGTTGGACTCAGTGTAATTGTATAAGTTTATAATTTATGTCATTGTTGTTTAAACCTAATGCTATATATAAAAATATATATTCCTTTTGTGCTATTTTTTTAGTTTCTTTTTAATTAAATTCATTAATATGAAAATTCATTTCTCAATAACTATAACTAACTATTATGGATTATATAATCAATTAATTTAAACATATTTCTTGGAATTGACTTTGACTCGTTCATTAATTAATATATTGTAAGTATATAAAATATTTAAAATTAATTCTATAAAAATGAATACAAACAGTGGCAGATTTAGCCAGGTCCAGTGTGGATATAGCCCGAGCCCTCTTAACTTTTATTCTATTACTGGTCTCTTATCACGTGCCCCACAAATATTTCCAATTTACGCGATCATATATTAAAATTAATAATAAATTTATTAATTTATATTGAATAATTAATTTTTTTTATAAGTACTAAATTAAATAATTCTAACCACACCTCAAAATTTAGAAAAAAAAAATAGTAACAAATTATTTATGATGTATATTTTTTTCAATTATAAAGTATTTCAAAATATCTTATAAGGGATTGGTACATGCGTTTAACACTTTAGAAAAAAAGAAGGAAGAAAGACACTAAGCGGAGAAAACACATTTTTTTTGTAGAAAAAAGTAGAAGAGAGCGGGTTACGAAACCCAAATATCAATAAAACATATATATTTATTAAAATCATCTAATAAAAAAAAAGATCAAGATCTCACGACAATGATCAGCAAGCCAAAGGTGGATCATCAGATAAGATCAACAAACTTAAATGGTAGAAGTGAAAAATGTTGTACACTATTGAAATTCCAAAACTTTGAAATTGTCCATAAATTTTATAGTTAAGTTTTAGAAATAAATTAACAAAGCTTTTTATATTCAATCTTTTCATATTTAGACATTTTTAATGTGATGGTTCAATGTTAAAAGTTCAAGGATTAAGTTTATAATTTAACTATAATTATTCATAATAGTCTAATTGATAAAAATTTATTCCTTTATTAAGACTTTTTTTTTTAGTATAACATAGAGTATGATGAACTCGCAATCTTCTGAAAAGAGATATGCCTTAATCAGTTTGAGTATTTAAAATATATAAAATTTGCAGAAATTTAATGGCAAAGACAAAGTAATTTTTATGAAATTTAGATAGCAAAGTTGCTTATTTTTCTAAATATAAGAATTAAAATAGAATAAATATGAAAAAGTAGCAACTTTATAGGTCGTCTTCAGCTAGGTGGTTAAAGTCAGAAGTTTCAAACTACCTTTTTTTTGTTTTTTTGTTTTTTTAAATTTTAATACTTTCAAACAACTACATTTGTCGAACAGTGTTATGATTCAATATTTGGAACATTAATTAAAGTGATTCCAATTGGCTTCTAAAGACTTGTCGGCTTTCTCATGAGATAATTATCCAAACAAGTGTCCTCAAACATAAACACAAACGTGTTTAATTCATTTTTTTTTCCTTTTAAATTCATTGGGTGTTTATATGATAATTAGTGATGGTGGAACTAAGCAAAGTTTTGAGGTCCTAGACATTCTGAGATAGAGATTTCTTATTAGGGTACTCGTGGAGATCTTCGACAACGAGCTCATTTTAGCATCTCGTCAATAGTCTCTACGCGCAAAAGCTTATTAATCCTGCACTTCACGCAAATTCTTCTTTACATCCCCCAACTCCATAACAAAAATTGTACTCTAGTACTATTTTGATAGGAAAAAAAAAACAAAAGAACTGAAATAATATTAAAATATAAAAGATAAAGAACTACGATGACTCGAAAAAAAAAAAAATCAACGTACTTAGACCTTCCCTCTCCTAGGCACTCTCGAACCTACACTAACTAAACCAATGTAGTATTATTATACCTTGATCCTCTCCACACTCCCCAAAACAGATACTAATCTAATTACCAATATGCCCTTAATATTCTAATAATATTCCCGACAACCAACCAAATAATTGCATTGAAGAAAAGAGATTGGCAGAGATGGCCGCAACAATGAATTTGCTAAAATTTGAAAATCAGAAACTGATGCAGAAAATTCCTCGTCATGTGTGTTATGTAGTGAACATATTGAAAAGAACTCAGAGGTTGCGTAGGTAACAAGTGGCTTATTCAGAAACAAGACAACCAAATATCCCAAGGAGGAGAAGGGGAGAAAGACAAATTACTTGGACTTGGTTGGTTGCCACGACTGGTATCGAGTCCAATCTCTCTGTCCAGGATTAAGGGCATGTCCCTTGGAGTGGTAGATAAATTCGTCACCTTCCCCAGAGAAATTCTCCCTGTGCTCTATTCCATATCTACTAGGTTTCAACATCAGAAGCTGCAAAATATTTTTCTTATTAATCACCACATGCCAAGGTGATAACGTTTTTCCTTTTATTATTATTATTATTTATTATTATTCTGGTCAATTACAGATTTGACCCATAGGACTTGGGCCGATTTTCAATTTCATCATCATATAGAAGATTCGATTTGATCCATATGGTTTAGACTTAGTTTCAATTTGATCTCATGGTTTTAAAAGTTCAAAATGGATCACTATAGTTCAGAGGTCTAAACAAACCATGGAATCAAATTAGAACTTTTAGAACCACAGGGACCAAATTAAAACCAAACAGGAATCAAATTGGAACTTTCAAAATCATTGGAACCTTGGTAGGGGGACTTACCTCGTCTCCTGTGTGATCAGTTACATGGTGGAGCCAACCATGCCATTCGGGTGGTACCTGAGAAGCATTATATCGACCCTTTTCTGCATATTCAACCCACCTGTGTCTTCCTACAGAAATGTCAGATTCACTGGCTCAGATTTCCCCAAACATAAAAGAAAAGGGTAGAGAACTAATAATTACAAAAATATTTAAGAGTTATTAAGAGTTCAAATAATGTTCACAAACTCTTTGGTGAACATGGAACAAGAAAATGTGTGAAATTGGTAAACAAGATATAAATGCGTCATCCTACATATGTGAGTTCCTTTCATTTACTTCCAAAGGAAAAAAATTTTGCTCCAGTAAGCTTTTGTAGAATTTCTTAACAGCGAGATATCATTAGCAGGAATTGGGAAACTAGTAAAGCGAGCAATGCAAGGAAATGTAGAACTACTGCATCACTTTGTAACAAGAAATATAATCAATCTGTTTGAATTGACATGCGTATTATTTTAACAATATTAAATATGATGGAAAAGTTTTTAAAAGGAAGAGTAAAAATTCTTAATTATAATTTGTTTAAAACATATATGCAACTTAATCTACCAGACAAAGATGAGGATAATATGGTAAGTTTCTTAACCAACTATTGTATATGTTGACTATGAATTATACATCATTCGGATTAATATTTCTTAAGCAATGATTGGTATGTCTCTGTATATAAATTATATGAAACTCATACTAAACATAATTATACGGAAAAAAAAAATACCATATTGAGTCTGTTCATCAACCCTCTGGTAATATTTATTACCAAATTTATCAATACCCACAAGTGTTGCACCAATGTTATGGATTTTGGTTTGCCTGAATAAGCAAAATAAGAGATGATAAAGGTTGCTATTAATTCGAGATGATAAAGGTTGCTATTAATTCGAGATGATAAAGATTTCTGTTCTAAACCAATAAAATGCATAATTTGCAAGGAAACGGAATTATTCAATGTCTAAATGAGACCAAAAAAATTATTAATGTCAACATAAATGCCAAAAATAACGGCTTCATGGCTATATTGTTGATGGATATTCCAAAATAATCATGAAAACCATTAAAAAAATTGCACAGATCATCTGAATCAAGGAAAAAACTAACACATGGATTAATAGGTTGAGAATGCACTTTTTAGCACCTCAAGGCATGGATAGAAATGCTATTAGGATAGAACTAGGAATATTAGTAGGTTAGTAAGGGTATATTAGAGCTTGGTTGGTAACGTTCCTGTTTCTTGTTTCTTGTTTCCAATTTTGTCGAGAAACCTAAGCATTTGGCAACTATTATTTCTTATTCCTCATTTTTAATGGTACAGAAATTTCGAAAACAACGAAATCAAGCTTTTTGTTTTGGGTTCCTGTTCCCAATTTTTTACATAACATTAATAAAAAAAAATTGTCTAATCATTCTTAACTTATAAAATGCATAATAAATATTAAAAAGTAATAACAACATACAAAATTTTGAATATTTAAAATTTTTACTATTTGAATTTAAAATTTAATGGTTACCTCACTTTTTAAAAGAAAAATAATAATAATAACAATGAATGGTTACCGAATACAATTATGTTTTTCTTTAGTAAAAAAGAAAAAACAAGAAATGATAACGTTACCAAACGGACCCTTAGTCAAGTTATTGGTAATAAATAGAGGGAGTGGAATAAGATGAGGTAGGCATTGATAAACGGAGTGGGATGCCCTCCAAATGGGCATTTGGTTCGCAAACCTCCAAAACCATTTTATAACTAATGTTGTATTTCCGAGTTCAAAGGAGCCCACTCCCATTCCCCGTGACAAATAGGAAGGGAAGTCCTCATTTGACCAAGTTACTAGTGTGCCAATATGTGCCTCCATTCGACATAAAGTCTCTTACAATCTTTTCCAAGGAATTGATAACCTTACAAAGGGCTTTCAACAAAGAAAAGTAATATAATCATCAGAGTGTGGCCTAGTGATCAATAAGGACCAATGTAAATAGCAAATGGCTTAGAGAGAATGGGTTCAAACCATGGTAACCACCTACCTAAGATTTAATATCCTACTAGTTACCTTGGCAACCAAATATAGTAAGGTCAGGCAGTTGTCTCATGAGATTAGTCGAGGTGCGCGCAAGCTAGCCCAGACACTCAAGGATATCAAAAAAAACAAAGAAAAGTAATATATTGAAAGACTATTTGAGAACGGATTGAGCAAGAATCTATCTACTTTCAAGGCTTCCCTATTTGTCTAGCTTGAGTTTGAATTTGTCAATAAAAGGATCCCAAAAAGACACTGTTCTCTGATTACCACCAAGGGGAAAACCAAGATAGGCAAAGGGTAAGACTTCTGTTCTGCAACCAAGTAACAGAAGCTATCGAATCCACCTCTGAGGCTGTTTCGTTCAGAATTAGAGATATAGCAGCTCCTTTCAAGAAAAGGCTCAAGCTAAACCGCAAATTTCTTGGGAGCTTTTTCTTTAGAGTTCTTGTCAATAGAGACGACCTCCCCTTCTTCCTCAGACTCTTCAATGAGATAGCCTTCCAATTCTTACATTGCCTTATAAAGATGGATTGAGCCTCTAAATCTGGAATTGGTAAGATTGCAAAAGGAAGTGCTTTCTTGCGAAAAGGCTTGGGTTAGAAGAAAGTTGGAGCTGCAATACGAATGGAAGGAGTTAGGTGATGGTTACATTAAAATTTTTGCAAAATACAAAGCTTTGGGTCTAGAAGATGAGCCGAGAGTTTAAATATTATTGAAGTTCAATCGTTTGATGGATGGAGTTTTTTGCAAAAAATTTCAGTTTTTTCCACTCTCTGATGATGTTTATGCAGTCTTCCACCAAGATTGAAGGGATCGGTTCAGATTCTTTTGGTGCGTCTCCTTATAAATTCTCTTGGTAGATAGCCTTTCCTTTTCTTATTCTTCAAGTCACCCACAGCCTCTGCAGCCACTAAATAGCACCTAGGATTTGACGACCTTCAACAAACGCAACTTGGGCATTATCTATAATAAGGGGCAGCACCTATTTCATTCTCTCAGCAAGCACCTTGACGATGATTTTGTAGAGAGACGTAACTAGGCTAATAGATCCAAAATCACTAACCTTAGTGGCTCTACCTTTATTTGGAATAAGGCAAATATAGGTCTTGTTAATGCAGTTGTTTGTAATTCTGTTTTCAAAACAATCTTACACCCCTACCAAATCAGACTTCAAAATGTTCCAAGCTTTTTTCATAAACTCACTGGCCATACCATCCTGTCCGGGAGGCTTCAAACAATCCAAATCAGCAATGACCTTATAAATTTCCACTTCCTGAAAAGAAATTTCAAGATTTTCACTCCAGTTCGTTCACATGGGGGACCAACTTAGGTAGTCAAGAGTAAAACGTGGTTCTTTTGCATCAGCATACAGATTGGGGAAGTACTTCACTATTTCCTTGACTATGTCCCCTTCTGAAATTAGGTTCCTCCCACCCTCTATCTCTAAAGAGGAAATAAAGTTCCTACGCTAGAAGCCCATCGGTGAAAGAAACTTGTGTATTCTCCCCCTAGTTCAGCCACTGTATTTACATTTCTGGTACCAGATACGCTGCTCCTTTATAATAGTTTCTAAAAGTTCTGCCTTAAGTTCCGTTCTCATTCCATCAATTGATAAAATTGCATAATGTTTTAGTTTTTTAATTCTGGGGAAAATTCAAGTAATCAAGCTCATGGAGAGTTTTTGACAAGAAGAAATCTTAGGGATGAGGAAGTGGAAGATTTTTTTGCTTTTCTACAATTAGTTGAGGGAGTTTTTGTCATTAGAAGTGAAGATAAAAGAATTTGAGCACTGGATGCAGTAGGCTTTTCAGTTAAATCTTTGTTTACAGAATTGACAAGGGTCCTCTACCTAAATATCTCGTTGATGCAATGCGGAAGTATAAAAGGCCTAGAAATGTTAATATTTTGGTCTGGTTAGTGTCTCAGAAAGGACTTAATTTCAGCTGAAATTTTATGAAAAAGATGCCACTAATTTGTGCACGAGTTGGTGCTTTTTATGTGAAAATTGAAAAAGCAGGACTAAAAGCAATACTTTCACTCTGTTATGTAGTCATAGGTTGAAAAGTCGAGGATAATTGTTATGAATTAACATGGTCAAAGCAACATTGTGCATTATTCTGGTGGAAAGAAAGCAACGGGTCTTTGAAGACAAACAGCCTTCTTGGGAAAATGGATTTGTGTTGATTAAAATTTTTGCAACATCATGGTGCAGGTAAACTTCATCTAATGACTTTGGATGTTATCCTTATAATATCATTGTATCTTCTTTGGGTGCAGTCATTTAATAACTCTATAACATTTTTTAATACATATTTTTTGAGTTCCACAATGTGGGGTTGGATATTCAAACCCACGACTTTTTGGTCGGGGATATATGCATTAACTTGAGAATATAATATTTTTGAAGACATCTTTGTAATGCAATGCTCTAAAAATGAGCTCTTTCTAGGATATTGTAACTTCTCACTGATCAATGAAAAGTTCCTATTTCATGCCAAAAAAAAGAAATTAAATCTTAGTGGTGCTTATAAAAAAAAGGGCTACCTTGAACCTGTAATTTGTTAAGTCCTTGTTATTATTACTCAGAATATCAAAACTAAGCCAATCATAGAACATTCAAGTTCTCATCATGAGCCATAATCCTTATCATAGATTCTAAGACATTCCCTATCAACAATACTTACTAGGTACAAAGTAGACCTCTCATGCTAGCACAAACAACATGTCAAGGAAAGCCCACTATTTTTCTATGTGCACGGCCACTTGTGTTTATACGTGCGTGCGTGCGTGTGCAGGGGCGGGGGGTGTTACGAATAAATCAAAGTATAGGAAAGCTCCTAATATTGTACTAGCAAATTTAACTTACAATAGGTTTCCATCGCCAAGGCATTTCCTGCAAGATTAAAACGAAAAAAGATGAGCAGAGTTCAAATTCTAATATAGGGTAAAAGATGGATACAATATCCCATTTTACAAAATGAACAAAAAAGTACAACCAATGATTGATTAACAAGGACAGCACGTACTCAGACCAAGTATTTTGAGCACATCATTCAACCGTGAATCAAATTCTTCGAGGAAAGCAAAAAATCAAACTTCCATTTACGAAGACCTCTTTAAACAACCAAAAATCCTCATGCCTGTACTCACATATCTAAAATTGAAGAAGTACTAAATGAAAAACGCCAGTTCACGCAGCTGAAAGGTACAATTTGAGTTTCACAGGTATATCAACTTTTTTAGGTAAACCAGATCAACCGCTGATGGTTGGCGTAAAATGGAAAAAATTTAGGCAACACCACAAATTGAAGGTCATCAAAGGTGAATTTGCATGTATCATTTCCGAATTCCCTTTAACCCAGCACATTCCATATCTACACAAATACAAATCTGCAAAAACAATCCAAAATAGCACACTCTAAGACTATGGGGACAGCACATAATCTGAGACGTGTAACATTTTTACGCTGCTTTTCGTGACCGAAACATTCAAACTGGGAAAGAAACACTCATGATCATTGAACATCAAAACAGCCTTTTCCAGAACCCAAAGAGAATCCTTGCCACATTACATTAACTAAGCATAAAAGAAATAAAGGGCACGAATTAGAACGCGAATTCGAATTCGACTACTCTAATCAAGTAAAAAACCCTCAGATTTCACAGAAACCATGAATCGAAAAAGAATAACAGAGAAGAAAATTATACAAGTAGCCTTCTTCCTTCAGCTCTCTCCAGAAATTGCCGATCCCTTTGTCTTTGATCGACTTCAGAACCCCTCGCACCACCGACGCCATTTCTCTGCCTCGCTGTGCTTCCTCTTCCGATTCTCGATGGTTAATTTTCTATCAGTTTCAGTCGCCTTGATTCCGCTCCCTAAATCAAATGAGGAGATGTACACGTGGACGGTGAAGAGGCTACTTGCAAATTTAAGGAGGGCAAATATCAATTTTGATCTTTTACCCTTTTAGACTTTGGACTATCAAGTTTCAAACTTAAATTTATCAAATAAGTGGTAGATTGAGAAAAATAATACAATCTTTTTCTTTGTTTCAACTTCCAATGTATTTTAATGCACTGTATTAAAAAAAAAATCCAGTGCATTTTTTTCTAAAAAAAAAGAAAAAAAAAACAACTAAAAAATGTGATAAACTTATCACATGGCATAATTCTTTTAAAAATAAAATACCACCTTATTAAAAAAATAAAACCGCAATGAATAAATAAATAATGCATTTTGTTTCAACTTACCACACGGCATGTTAACCAAAGCATTGATGTGGGAAAGAATATCCCTTTGAAATTCTTCCCCAAATCCAAAATATTCACCCGCCAAGTAAAATGCACGTAATTGATAGGTGCCTTAATGAATTGAGCTAACTTCAAATTTACATATTTCGTTTATTACACTAAAACATATCTTTTCCATTATAAAATATCTAATTTTTTGGGTGCTAATAATATTTTAAATATAAACCATTTTTCTCTGTCATTGGATAAATATCATACTTCAACAAATTAAAGTCATTTATAATTATAGCACGGTGAATAGATCATATTTTATAGTTCTTTTTGCTTTGATTGTATTATTTGCTATTTATCCTCTAAAATTGAAAGAAAGTAGATTTATTATTACAAAAGGAAGCATGACTTTTTTTTAACAATACCGGTGTGAGAATTTGAATATTTGATCAAGGATATATATATTTGAACTAATTGATTTATGTTGTCAATAAGTACATGACATTGTGAATGTTTCAGCATTTCTAAGTTATTTATTAGTGTCATGCTTACTTTCAAATGAAAGACTATAGATTTTGTAAGTGATGATATTATGACAACCTTGTAGAGACTAAGTATATGAATTCTAAAAATTAAAACTAAAATTGGATAAGAAAACTTGGTAGGAGGGAAGGAGGGGAGGGAATAACTATTGAGTTAGAAAGTCTATACATTACCAAAAGAGTCAAACTATCCAACAAAATCGATCAAAATAAAAAATTAGTCAAATTGAACCGAATGACTCTAAATATAGTATATTAGATTAAAAAAATAGTTTTTAAACTACCGTATGGTAGTAATTTTTATATATTTTTTGGCACTAAATGTTGTAGAATCCGAACACTATATATTTTTTTCTTTTTAGTGAACAAATATTGTACTAAAAGTTATATTTATATACGAGTTTTCATTACGTTGAGATGAAATAGAGATGAGAGAGGTATGAAAGAGGGTGTAAAGATTATTTTTTTTATAGATAATATAAAAATGTTAAAAGATATTAAAGATAGAAAACCAATCGGATCAGAGCAATTGGCCATAGTGAGAGAGGTAGGTGTCAGCCAACCATTTGCCCAAAGCAATCTCGGTCTTGACATTATAATGACCACGATCCAAGTTAAAGCCTTCCCCGGTGATAGTGTTCACTAATTTCAAGGCGTCAATGGTCACAATGTTCAGTAGCTCTCGTTGAACTGCATCTTCTGCTGCCCTTACTGTTGGCAAATCATGAGTATCATGCTCTATAAACGTGTCGTAGCCGGCTATTTTTATAACAATGATGGGTAAAAATCGAGGCTTGATATCATTGCGAATGTCGGTGAAGAACTTCTTCAGGTTGTTTTTGTATCTACTAGCAGTGTCCCTGCTGGCCGCATCACTTTCCCCTTGTAACCAGAAAAGAGCACGCACCACCCCACCTTCTCGATCTGATGCTTGGATTCGTTCAATGAAATTCTTGTAAAAAGTTGCACTAGTATTGCTAGGGTTCTTTACCCATTGTTCGATCAGAGTGCCACCTCTAGCACAAGGAACTAAACCTACAGAACCGACCTTTGACCCGCCTTTGGCCTGCAGCTGGTGAGCAAATGCAATTGCTGAACCAACTCCAACTGTCTTGTTTATGTCAATTCCCTCGTGGACAGGCTCTCGTGCTACCTCCCATTGACGCTCAGGGTTCAATCGAAGGATGGATGGATCAGGTTGAGCCTCGGGTGGGACATACCCATCCCACACAAGGTTGCCTGATCGATCTTTCTCAACCCCACCTCGACCAGCCATGTTGCTCTGACCGGCGAGGATGAATATGTTCTTAGGAGAAGTAGCCCCTGAAAGGGAAGGGCCACATAGAATCATACATAACAAGATCGATAGTCTCAATAAAGCCATTTGACCCTTTGTGTCTGTGCAAATAAACACAGAAGGAAAGTGTAAATGAATGGAAATGACTTTTACTAATGTAAAAAAATGTAAACTTTCCCTTGTGTCTATTTGCACAAACACAACTACTCTTCCTCAGAAACTCTAATCTTTTTTTTTGGTTGGCTAATCCTTGCCTCTGCCTTTCTCCACTATGATCCTCACTTTTTATATGCAATTTTGGTTCTATTTTTAGTATGATATAGCTTTTAAAGTTAAATTTTATTGGTTAATATTCGTAGGTAGTGAGTGTTTGTCGGCCTAAGTCATTTTAGATTCCACCCGGTTACTAAAAAAAGAAAAAAAAAACTCAAAAGAAAATTTATTTTTATTTTGGTTAAATTATAATTTTTTTTAAAAAAATTTGGTAAAGGATAAAATTATAAGTTTGATCAATAAAACTAGTGTGTTTTTCTAACGAGTCACTTGACTTTTAATGTTATGTCAAATAAAACAATCTTCGTCGCTTGCAATACTGCAAGGGTAGAATGTTAAGTTTTAACATAGATGATGAAAAAATAGCTGTCATTCGACTAGGTAACAACATTAAAAAATAAGTTAAAAGACTTTTTAAAGATTTGATTTCACAGATTATCAATTAATTTTATTTATTCTCTTATGATTTCTAGTCAAAAATTCTAATTTATCCAACTGGCAAGTTTGACCTAATTTTTATTTCAATTCCAATATCCCTATTTAAAATTAAAAATTATAAACTTATTAAAAACATATTCTTTATGTGCCTCGTAAGATTTGGTAGGTCTCTCGACCTAACGAAATCTCTATATTGAATTATTAATATATAATCTAAATTCTCCTCTCCTCATAATCTAAGCCTAAATGAACTTTTCTACAGTAGTAAATAAGCATTAGGAACATAATAATTCAAACCATCATGAATAAAAGAATAAACTAGAAATCAAAAGCATTTAATTATGAAAACAAATAGGATTTGTTCAACCTGATATGAAAATTAGAATCAAACAAGAAGGAAACTAAAGAAGTAGATCAAATTGAAAGTTAGGGTAAAAATTATTATACCTTGATAAGTTAATAAAAATTGAGTTTTGTTCCCAAGAAAATTATTCAAACAAAAGATTATAAAAGGTAAAAATTACAATACTTATTCAAATTTTAGGTAAACATTAGGTAAACATTGCTGCAATTGTCCAAGATGACTGTTAAAATCGATAAAACTAGTAAAAATTAATACTTCTTACCATGAACTTGGTAAAAATTACATTTTCACTAATTTTAATTATAGAATTTTGGACCAGGAAAAAATAGTGAAACAATTTTGGAAAACTTGGCGCAAAAATACGATCGTACTACTCCTAAAATTGACAAGTTAGTTACATTGTTCCTTAAACTTTTAATTTCATGAAATTAAATCATAAACTTACATAAATATTACAATATTTACCTAAATCTCAATAAGTTTCGCAATTTTCACCTTTATTAAACTTTGATTTGAAAAATAAAATCACTAAAAAAAAATATTCTCATATGTGATCCAACGAATTCACACTTGGAGCTTTGAAGAGGCACTCAAGTGCTTGAAGGAGAAAGAAAGAGAAGCTCTCAGTAGGATAAGGAGGAGATTCAGTCCCCAAGAACCCAAAGGACAAAGACAAGGTAGCAAGGCCTCGAAGACCGGAATTCTTGCATCTTCTTCCCTATTCTTCTTCTCATTTTATTCTTTTTAAAAATGTAAAGATCTCCCGGTACTCAAAAGTCTTAGAATCAAATGTCTTCTCCTATGGTATATGTTATGTTCGAGAAAGGGAGATTGTTGTAATCACTTTTCTTGCGTGAATCTTTCTTTCATACCACCAGGAAGCCTAGCTTTCACAAATAAACAAGGGGAAGAAAGCAAAAAGGATGAAGACATATGAATCCACCAATTACGACAAAGTTGACTTGCGTCAACCTCGARCAACGACATTGGGATAGGACTGGGTTCCCCACTCTCTGAAGCCGAACAAAGTGTCACATATTATACTAAAAAATTGTGGGCTCTTGTAACCTACCTATGATCCTATAAATATCTCAATTTTTAACTGTCTCTCGAATACAAGTTATTTCTTCATACTAATTAACACAATTTAATTCTTAAGAATCTATTCAGAACTTTTAAAGTATAAGAATTAAATAAACATTACTTTAAAAGTTTATAAACATATACCTTTTATTTCAATAATATCTTGCATTTTTTAAATTTAAATATTTAGTTTATAAGATTAAAACATATCTTTTTAATTATGAAATATCTAATTTTTCGGGTGCCTATAAATCTCAAAATTTTTCTCCCTAATTAATAAATACCTTACTTCAACAAATTAAAGTCATTTATAACTCAGGCATTAGGAATATCATATTTTGCAACTGTTTTTGGGTTTTGAAGAATGTATTAATGTCTATATTATTTATCCTCTAAAATTGAAAGCTATCCTTTAAAGTAGTTTATTATTACAAAAGCAAGCATAAAATTTTTTTAAATAACATATTGGGTGTGAGAATTTGAACCTATAATTTTTTGATCGAATATATTTCATTGATAGGTGGTATAAATTATTAATTAATACGATATGATTTTTCGAGTAGATTTTGTAAGTGAGACATTATAACAAACTTGTAGAGTCTAAGCATACGACTTCAAAAAATTAAAATTAGAATTGGATAATTAGAGAATATATATATATATGAAGTAACACCACAAAATATAGGAAAGAATAGATTTACTTTTTTCCCTTTAATGAAAAAATATTGTACTAGAAGTTATATTTATATACTTGAATGATATTACTAGTTATTTGATTGTTTTATTTATTGAATTGGCCTGAAATATTTATTATGTTGAGATAAAATAGAGATGAGAGGTATGAAAGAGGGTGTAAGGATTATTTTTATATAGATAATATAAAAATGTTAAAAGATATTAATGATAGAAAACTAATAGGATTAGAGTAATTGGCCATAGTGGGAGAGGTAGGTGTCAGCCAACCATTTGCCCAAAGCAATCTCAGTCTTGAAATTATAATGACCACGATCCGAGTTAAAGCCTTCCCCGGTGACAGTGTTCACCAATTTCAAGGCGTCGATAGTCACAATGTTCGGTAGCTCTCGTTGAACTGCATCTTCTGCTGCCCTTACTGCTGGCAAATCATGGGTATCATGCTCCATAAACGTGTCGTAGCCAGCTATTTTTACAACAATGATGGGTAAAAATCGAGGCTTGATATCATTGCGAATGTCGGTGAAGAATTTCTTCAGGTTGTTTTTGTATCTACTAGCAGTGTCTCTGCTGGCCGCATCACTTTCCCCTTGCAACCAAAAAAGAGCACGCACCACCCCACCTTCTCGATCCGATGCTTGAATTCGTTCAATGAAATTCTTGTAAAAAGTCGCACTAGTATTGCTAGGGTTTTTTACCCATTGTTCGATTAGAGTGCCACCTCTAGCACAAGGAACTAAGCCCACAGAACCGACCTTTGACCCGCCTTTGGCCTGTAGCTGGTGAGCAAATGCAATTGCTGAACCAACTCCAACTGTCTTGTTTATGTCGATTCCCTCATGGACAGGCTCTCGTGCTACCTCCCATTGACGCTCAGGGTTCAATCGAAGGATGGATGGGTCGGGTTGAGCCTCGGGTGGGACATATCCATCCCAYACAAGGTTGCCTGATCGATCTTTCTCAACCCCACCTCGACCAGCCATGTTGCTCTGACCGGCGAGGATGAATATGTTCTTAGGAGAAGTAGCCCCTGAAAGGGAAGGGCCACATAGAATCATACATAACAAGATCGATAGTCTCAATAAAGTCATTTGACCTTTTGTGTCTGTGCAAATAAACACAGAAGGAAAGTGTAAATGAATGGAAATGACTTTTACTAATGTAAAAAAATGTAAACTTTCCCTTGTGTCTATTTGCACAAACACAACTACTCTTCCTCAGAAACTCTAATCTTTTTTTTTGGTTGGCTAATCCTTGCCTCTGCCTTTCTCCACTATGATCCTCACTTTTTATATGCAATTTTGGTTCTATTTTTAGTATGATATAGCTTTTAAAGTTAAATTTTATTGGTTAATATTTGTGGTGAGTGAGTGTTTGTCGGCCTAAATCATGTTAGATCTCACCCCATTTGTTATTTATATATAATACTAAATAAAAAATAAAAAACTAAGAAAGAAATTTTATTTTATTTTGGTTAAATTATATTTTTTTTTAAAAATAGAAATGGGTAAAATTATAAGTTGATCACTAAACTAATATGTTTTTCTAATCACTTTTTTCGCAACTTGCAATATCGCAAGGGGTAAAAAGATAAAGATAAAAACAAATGTTAAAAGACCTTTAACGATTTGATTTCACCTTATTGATTTCTAAAATCACGGTGAATTAATTTTATCTATTCTTTCATGATTTGTAGTCAAAAAATCTAATTCATCCGACTTGCAAGTTTGACCTAATTTTTAATTGCAATTCCAATATTCCTATCTAAAATTAAAAATTAGAAACTTATTAACAACAAATTCTTTAGGTCTTGTAGGTCTCTCGACTCACATGATAATTCAAAAGAATAAACTAAAAAACATTTATTTATGAAAACAAATAGAATTCATCAACTCTCTAGAAGAGATGATGGTTCAACCTGATATGAAAATTAGAATCAAACAAGAAGGAAACTAAAGAAGTAGATCAAACTGAAAGTTAGGGTAAAAATTAATATGCCTTCCTAAGTTCATGGAAAAATGAGTTTTTTTTCCAAGAAAATTATTCAAATAAAAGATTATCAAAAAGTAAAAATTATCACACTTATTCATGTTTGAGGTAAAAATTAATACTTCTTACCATGAACTTGGTAAAAATTACATTTTCACTAATTTTAATTATAGAATTTTTTACTAGGAAAAAATAATGAAACAATTTTCAAAAACTTGGAGTAAAAATACAATCGTACCACTCGTAAAAAGAATTTCCAAAAAACTCGTTAACCGGCGGTATTCAAATAAAGATGTTATTTCCTTTTCGTCTGAAACCGTGACACACATTTAGGTTACAATCCCCGAATAAAGATTTAATAAAAAATAAAGGACAAAAAAATGATTTTTGTTTTTTAACAATTCGGGGAATAGAAGTTGAACTTCCTTTTGGTTCTCCCGAAAAAAAAAACTTTCGTTAAACCCATTTTAATAAAAGAACTCGAAAAAAAAATTAAAAATTTGAAACAGAAGCTTTTACAAGTTAGTTATATTGTACCTTAAACTTTTAATTTCATGAAATTAAATCATAAACTTGTATAAATGTTGCAATATTTACCTAAATCTCAATAAGTTTAACCATTTTTGCCTTTATTAGACTTTCATTTGAAAAATAAAATCACAAAAAAAAAAAAAAAAACTCTCATATGTGATCCAAAGTGTCATTCCCGTCTCTGCTCTCAAAATCATTCTTCCTTGCAAAATTCCTCGTTGGATTAGTCAAAGAATCGAGATGGGGATTGCCTTGTGGATGAAATTTCAAGGTCAGTTCCTTTTGGAAAAATTTCTTCATTTAACTAATTTTGGGATTTGGATTTTTAATTTTTTTTTCTTTGGGTAAAAAATTATGTATGTATAAATATTGGTTGTGGGAAAACATTGGTAAACAACGATACAACTCGATCTAGAAAATCTCAAATTTCTCCTACTTTTTTTCATGTAGCTGAATTATCTTTACTGCAACTTCTACATTGAATTTCTAATACAATCGTTCAATTTTATTTAGAGAATTATATTAGAATAAAAAATAATCAATGAGGAGAAAGTAATTCATTTTACAATGGAATGAAATATATGTTAATTCTATAGGCTAAAAAATTCAAAATTTTCATTAATTTTCCTTATTAATTAAGGTAAGTTAATTCTATATTGGCTAATTAAAAGTTGTAAAATTTTTAAAAATCATATTAAATGGACAATACTTTAAAAGTTTAGAAACATAGACCTTTTATTGTTTATCTTCGTATATTGTTTCAATCCTATCTTGCATTTTTTTTAAATTTAAATATTTAGTTTATAAGATTAAAACATGTCTTTTTAATTCTGAAAATATCTAATTTTTTGGGTGCCAACAATATTTTAAACCTCAACTTCTCTCCATAATTAGAAAAATATCTTACTTCAATAAATTAAAATCATTTAATAATTTAGACATTATGAATATATCATATTTTGCAGCTGTTTCTGGATTTCGAATAATGTCTATTTTTATCCTCTAAAACTGAAAGTTATATTTTAAAGTAGTTTATTATTATAAAAAGAAAGCATAACATTTTTTTCAACCGAGTATATATATCTTAACCAATTGAATTATACTTAAGTTGATAGCATAAGTAATTAATTAATGGTATATGCTTTTTCATAGACAGGAAATTTGGTAAGTGAGGATAATTATAACAAATTTGTAGAGTCTCAAGTACATGACTTCAAAAAAATTAAAATTAAAATTGAATAAGAAAAGCTGGTAGGAGAAAAGGGGGAAAGGGTAGGGAAGAACTATTGAATTAGAGAGAGATTTTTTCTTTTAATGAAAAAATATTGTATTAAAAGTTATATTAATATACTTTAGTTATAATAATAGTTATTTGATTGTTTTATTTATTGAATTGACCAGAAATATTAGTTAGGTTAGTTATTTGATTGTTTTATTTATTGAATTGACAAGAAATATTAATTATGTTGATGAAATAGAGATGAGAGGTATGAAAGAGGGTGTAAGGATGATTTTTATATAGATAATATAAAATTGTTAAAGAGATATTAAAGATAGAAAACCAATAGGATCAGAGCAATTGGCCATAGTGAGAGAGGTAGGTGTCAGCCAACCATTTGCCCAAAGCAATCTCAGTCTTGACATTATAATGACCACGATCCAAGTTAAAGCCTTCCCCGGTGATAGTGTTCACTAATTTCAAGGCGTCGATGGTCACAATGTTCGGTAGCTCTCGTTGAACTGCATCTTCTGCTGCCCTTACTGCTGGCAAATCATGAGTATCATGCTCCATAAACGTGTCGTAGCCAGCTATTTTTACAACAATGATGGGTAAAAATCGAGGCTTGATATCATTGCGAATGTCGGTAAAGAACTTCTTCAGGTTGTTTCTGTATCTACTAGCAGTGTCCCTACTGGCCGCATCACTTTCCCCTTGTAACCAGAAAAGACCACGCACCACCCCACCTTCTC
>NW_019104490.1:4086940-4114651 GCF_001995035.1 Momordica charantia
AAAAATCAAAAATCAAAAATAAAATAAAATAAAATAAAATAAAATCCTGTAGTTTAGACACCAAGTAGCAGCAGTAATTTGTACCATATTTCAAAAAGAATCAGGAGAACGTATCTTGTTGAAAACCCAATCATTTCCCTCTTTCCAAAGACACCACCAAAGAGCCCTAACTGCACAACCCCAAAGAATTTGTGTTTTTCCTTTGAAATGCCACCTCTGAAGCACCTCTAGAAGCATTCTTCCACACTTCTAGGCAAACAGCCAACAAAACCAAACTCTCTAAACATGAGGGACCAAAAACCAGAAGCAGTGGGCAATGAAGAAAAAGATGGCCCTGTTTTTCTGAGTTTTTGTAACAAAAACAGCGCACCCAAGGCAAAAAACTCCAGTTTGAAACATTTTTTTGAAGGATCTCATGGGTGTTTAGGCTTCTATAAGCTAAGCTCCACAAAAAAAATAAAATAAAATAAAAATAAAGAACTTTAACTTCCATTGGATAATTGAACTTCCAAATAAGATTAATAATGGGAGCCTTGATCTTTGGGGAGCTTTCTCTTAGAGAGATTAGTTGAGAACATCTTCCTACTTTCGAGATTCCATAGAATTTTGTCTTCCCTGTTACCCTTCTGAAAAGAGTTCAAATTTTCATCAGGGAAATCAAGCTAGCTGTATCCCGTAAAACCTCTCCTGAAAGAGGTTGGTGTTCTCATCTCCATTTAAAATCCATTGTTGTTTACAGTTTTGAGCCCACGGCCTTACTTCCTTCAAAATAATTTCAGCTAGTTCCTCCATAACTGTTCTCATCTGTTATCACCACTCTAACAAAGCAGTTTTCATCCCACACTCAAATGCCCGCAATCCATGCATGAAGTTTGGTGTTCATGCAAGGATGCTCTATATGGGCACATCTGTTGTGATTTAGTTTAATACAATCATAGAAGGTATTTCTGGATCTTGTACATGTTTTAATTTTTTATAAGCTCTCTCCTCCCCCATCTCTGCCAAGCATCTCACATTTGTCATTGGATTGTCTATTGGTCGGTGTCGGAAAGAGTGCACTGCCTGAGATTTCTTAACTTCACCCATCAGCATCTTGGAGGAATTGGGTCATTAGATAGAACTTTTTATTTCTTCTTTTAGTAGGCATTTATGATATTCAAATGGCTTTAATCTTCTCCTACTTCTATCTTGGATGAAAGATTTTATTGAGATTTTCTGTTCTAAATCCTGCCACAGGCGTCAGTCCAAGAGCAATTGCTGTCCAATCTCCTTATGTTGCTCAGGTACAACTTTTGAGGAACAAGCTCGATGAAATTCCCGAAGCTGCTGGCATTGAGGTAGCCACCATTGATAGCTTCCAAGGGCGGGAGGCGGATGCAGTAATCATATCAATGGTAGGATATACATATACATAATTTGCAACTACATTATTTTCTTGACCATGGGTATGAATTACATGTCTACATGTATATGGGAATTCTTTTTCTTTATTATTTAAATCTTGTATTTTCTCTCTTCCACTAATTAATTATATCAAGCTGACTGCCTTTAAGTAGATTAATTGAGGTTGGCTAGATATAGCTTCTTCAAGAGGTAGAACCATTCTAAGTTTCTCAACATTGATAATTTCCTTCGTTTTTTATTAAAAGGACCATGGGCGTCTGAGTGGGCTTATTACACATTTTTCAATGACAATTGTACTCTTTAGAACTTATAGAAGATTTAGTACCTTCCCTTTATCTTCTTATCAAATATCAAAGCCGTATACAACTTCCATTTTTTGGTTACAAATAATTCAAGCCTCTTCTCTGTGTTTGGCATGAACTCAGAATTTATTTGCTTTGATTCTGCCCCTGCTCTTATGAAAAAAAAAAAAAATTAAAACAAAATAAGAAGGCATGCAAGCTCCTACTTCTACTCCGTCTCCTCTTTCATTGTCTTTGGTCCTTGGTTTGTAGTGGTCATTCACTAAATAACAGTCTTAGGGTCAAGTATAAAGTGAGATCTTGCAAATGAATTAAGACAGATATACTAGTTCCCATTTTAAGGACAGGCTTTGCTGCTAGTGTTATATTGGTGAATTAACTTCGAGAGGACAAAGGATACATGCGTATCATTATTATGGCTCATGTTGGTGAACTAATCAATTCTGCTGGTATGTCATTGTGTATTTGAATAATTTGTCTTGTGATTTCGTTCCAGTAATCTAATGGTGAGGATGTTGATGTAATATATTTAAGGAATGAGTCCCATTCCGATTGCTTGGGCCAGACCCATTTTTGAACCTCGGCTCAAAGGTTGTAGCATCCTTACTTCTGCCTGGATTTTTATCTTCAACCCATTGACAAACTCTGCAACAAGATCTAACTAACACGTTTGCAGTTGACTTCGTTGTACCATCATAGTTTTCCAATGAGCGGGAAATTTTTCACACAAAGTTCCCTCCCTGCAGGTCCAAATTGACTCAAAAAGTTGGTGATGTAAGTCCACCTAGATTTAGAATGGTCTTTGGCCTTCATCCTTATGAAAGTGGGGAAACACTTCTCCTTTTAAACAAATTGCTACGCACCAATCATCTCTACCTCTTATTTGCTTAGAATTACCTCTCTGCTCAGATCGAATAGTCCCTTAGCTCTTCGTTTCTCCATTAAATATTCACGTCTCGAATCACCTCACTAGTTTTCCACCATTACCCTATCATCACTATCCTCCTTTGCTCCAGCAGAAGTAGCTCCATTAGGAGCTTTTCCTTTCTGTTCTTGTCTCGATGTTTGTTTCCTGCCGATTTGGAATTGCACCACATCTCCATTTATTTCATCACAGTTTTTTTTGTTGGGTAAGAAACAAAAGATTATATAGATCTGTGAGAGTAGTACAAAGGGTTTATTTCATCACAGTTCTAAAGCATCTAATCCCTTGTTTTCATTTAGTCTTGTATCCTTCACACTGTTGACACTAGAGATTGTTGTATTTCTGAAAGATCTATCTCCATTCCCTTGATTCTGCACTCCATTTTATTTTAGGAACTCTCACATCTTTGATAAGATTTGAAGTAGTAGTTTTGTCGGTTACCTGAAAAACAAGTACAGTCAAGGAAATTTAGGAGCTCCTCTATCTTTCCAATCTGTCCTAATTAGTCACATGGGTCCAATCCAACATTACATTTCTTCCAAGCTTCCCCCATTTTTTGTCCTCGTAATTCTATTACCTAGCCCTCTCTTAGATCTCATCTTAGGAAAAGCTTATCAGATGATCGTTGATTAGATGACGTTTCATTAAAAATTCCCTTTCCCATGTTGCATCAGTTCGGAAGTTCCAAAAGGTTTGTTGTTAAAGTTTGCCAGAATGGTTAATAGGGTGAGATTTTGGAGAGGACTCTTGACTTCTTCTTTCTCCTTTGTGCATTGTGCGGCCGTCATTGCTTTATCGGAAGGATGAACCATTAGTATTATCTTTTTGGATTGGAGCCCCTGTCTTTGAGTAGGTCTCCTTTCATTAGGCTGTTGTTTTTTAATGTCCTGAAATATTCTTTTTTTTTTCTATTTTTCTCAATAAAAATTTCGGTTTCTCATTAAAAATATATATATATAGGGAGTGTATAGAATGGTTAGCCCTAACTCCTAAGCTAAGCGTTAATAATTGATTGGTATTTTTGTAAGGTTTGCAGGATGGTTCTGCAGTGTCATTTTCTTTAACAGAATCATGTTTGTGGCAAAAATCTCTGTTTTGATTTTATGAAAGGTCATACGGAGCATTCAAGATGTCAATAATGTTTTTACAATGTAAAATTTATATAATGTTCTGTGCTTATTCTATCAGGTAAGGTCAAACAATCTTGGAGCTGTTGGGTTTCTGGGAGACAGTCGGCGGATGAACGTGGCCATAACAAGGGCAAGAAAACACGTAGCGGTGGTCTGCGATAGCTCGACAATATGTCAAAATACCTTCTTGGCGAGGCTACTGCGTCACATACGATATTTTGGAAGAGTGAAGCATGCAGAACCAGGTACTTTTGGAGGATCTGGTCTTGGAATGAATCCAATGTTGCCATCCATTAATTAGCTCTGGTTGGCCATTGTGAAGGAAAGATGAATTGTGTTTAAATACTCATTAATTCATGTACAGCCATTCCTTTTGCCATAGCAAAGAAAATCACCCAAAACTATTGTGCATTGATAACTTGTATATAAATTTTGAGATTACAATGAATGATGATACATTTATATAGAATCATTGAAGCTTGGGGGGTTTAAACTCCATGGATTCAGAAATAGGACATTACACCGATCCTTGTGGTGGTTTGTTTTTAGGGTTATCCTCTTGGGAGCTGAAGTAATTCAATTTCGACAGTTCCTTGTGGTGGTTTGTTTTTAGGGTTATCCTCTTGGGAGCTGAAGTAATTCAATTTCGATAGACAAGAGTCAAAGACCCTTATTATTTCACAATTTTAAAATAAATTTAATCAAGTTATTTATCTAACATTCACAAAGAGATAGTTTAGGTGGCTTGAGGCACTCCAACTAAACAATGACCCCTTGCTTGAGTTATTTATCCAACACTAAGTCTTAAATTCATTGTCAATTGTAAGTGAAATAATTATTTACAAATTTATCACATGGTAAAATAAATAAATATTTTATCATAAAGTATGAAATAATAATAAATCATACTCATCATTTGAACACTCACATTACTTCATTTAACATCTGCAACAAATAAAATATATACGATAAACATGAAAAACTAAAAAAACATAAAAATCATCTCACGGATGCATCATAATAACAGGAAATGAATCATGTAAACTATTGTATAGATCAGATGGAATTTTATGGTTGAAAACTTGTGTAGTTCAAATTCGCATTTAAACTATGTCTTTCCTAAGCTCATTTTCACCCATGTATTTAAAGTTAGGTGAGTTAAATTTAGTTTTAACGAATTAAATAATTGGTGAAAAGAACACTTACTAGTTGAGTTTCTACAGTCTGAAATTTTTGTGGTCAATTGAGGGGTGCTTTTATAGCTGGACGAAGCTGTTATTGTGAGTATTGATTATTCTAATTGTGTTGGATTATTTTATTGGCTTTAATTCTACTGACTCCCGATAAAATGCAGAAAGTGAGCTTCAATCTAGTTTTGATAGGTTAGCCTTCCGTAAATCTTAAATTACCGAAATCAAAGGAATGAGAAAATAAAAATGAATAAATATTTATAACTTAATTTTGGCTTCAATTCTCAAAGGAGACGCCTGCCCCGAGCAGGCTGCCAGTTGCGACAACCATTGCTGCAGCTCGTCCTCTGCACCCTCTGCTCGAGCTCCCCTGCCGAAAACGACACCTATCCTAGCTGGGCCTCCTATACCACCGACATTCGAATCTCATCGAGCTGAGGGTCTCACACCTGCAACTCCCTGCTTTCAACTTTTCGGGGCCCTATCAGGCTCCTGAAGCGTTGGAACCTAGCAAGCCTGATCGTTGAGCTCTGCCAGGCCATCTATGATATTCGTAGGTATGCTTCTTTCCTTTTACTATCAATAACATCTTTTACAACTTTGTGATGTTAACAACCGACCTTTCAGGCTAGCAGCGTGCGGGTCTGCTCCGCATCTCATCGTATGGGATCTGAGCTTTCTAACATGCAGAGGGAGAAGGTTTCAGCTGAAGGAGTCTTGGAGGAGAATCGAGCCCTCTTGCATCATATAATAAAGCCAAACAATATTAAAACTGCGACATTTTAAACTGTATTTCTAATGAATAGGCTCAACACTACCTTCTACCAAAGACTTATAGAGAAAGACAACATATTATAGAGATTTAAGCTCCCATGTCACTAACATTCACCACAAATGCATCGATTCTTTAATTGTGAGTACATACACGATGACAATAAACAAGCAGTTCTAATTGAAGAGGTTGTTCTTGTCAATAACAAAGAAGACGCCCTCCTACCTGAAGATGGCACCATGCTATATGTGTTCTTCAAATGACGAGAACCACAAAGAAATCTTCAACTAGGGTTATTTTTAGATGGAGAGAAACCAAAAGAAGGATAAGCATGCCATGGCAGAGCACGATTTTCATTCAATATGCACGATTTTTCTAGAATACATGTATCTACTACCTCCCAAATTCCAAACCGACTTCTTCAGAGATTTTCATTCAATATGCACAATTTTTCTAGAATACTCTTTTGGTATTTTTAAATGTTGTACACATTAAATTATATTCTCAATTGCAACAGGTCAATTTACATGTTTAATTATGTTTTTTTTTTCCGAATTTAAAATTTCAAAGAATCAAATTCAAAAGGAACTAATATTTCTAGGGTTATTTGAAAATACCTACAGTAGACTTTTTGAAGGAAAAGTATACTCGGAATTCTTTTTGTTATAGTGTACAACACACGGCCTCTTGATCGGCTACAAGCCACAATAAATTCTTCTGTAATTACAGTCTTTTTATGATTGTCAAATACTGGAAAGCTACTTTGGTCTGGTCTAGTTTGTGGGGAGGGTGATATCCACTCTCTGCCCTTCGGCTGTTCTTTTTTGAGATCTTATCATAGTTGTTTCTTAAATAAATAAATAAATAAAAACCTACAGTGTAATCTTCAAGTTAGTTTTTAAATGCCGATTATTTATAGTTAGTCTCCCTAAAGTTCACTTGTGCCACCAACAAGTGTTAATCAATATTTAATGGGAGGAAATGACATTACAAAAGTTCGAACACAAAACCTCAAGTCGCTAGTCAACCCAAAAACTTAAGTTAATAGGTTACGGTAAATTTAATCTTCTATGAATACCTTTAACATAAATCAGTTTTGAGCTTAATCTTCTATAAATACCTTTAACATAAATCAGTCTTGAGCTCCAAAATAGAGAGATCTCAAGCTGGATATACGGTTTCACTGGGAAAGATATTTGAAGTTTCTAAGTCTGATGTTTCAAAGAAGGTTTTGAGTACCAATTCACAACAAGCCGGCTGATTCCTAGACCACCGGGCTTGAAGGAAATATCAAAAGGTAAAGACTTCTGCGATTAATAAACTACTGAAAAGGAATAATAAGAGAGCATACTTTAATTGTAAGGAATTTATTGGCAAATGGAGGCTTGGACAAACTTTTAAAATTATGAATTCTTGACTGCTGCTTCGGCGGGTGTTCTGGTGGTCATCTGATCCACTGCATGCACTGTGCTCTGCAGCTCCTCCCAAATAGCTTTGTACACCATCCTCTGCCGATTTACAGCCGATTGTCCCTCAAAGGCTGAAGAAATAACATCAATGCTGCAACCAAAAATCAACTCATTTTAGTAATCAATTCAACTTGACTTGTTCTTGGATAGCCTTATGAAGCCAAGTGTTATACTTAACCATACAAACTTAATACTAAAGAGTATAAGGAAGGACAAATAATATGCAGATTTCTCAACAATCTGGAATGAGTAGTAACTATGAAATGAAGCAGTTAACAATCTCAAATAAGTGTCTACCAGATGAAGCTGTCCCCGGTTTTTCACTAACCAATATGACTTCATCAACTTCTTTAAGAGGAATGCACAAGGAGATGTTCGCGTAGATAGTTTAAAGGTAAGACATTTGATCAATTAATTAGTGGATTAAATCGGCCTTAGAGGCTTAGGAGTTTAAGAACTTAAGGACATCAATCATTGGCAAGAAGGGGGAGTCTTCAAATAACCAAAGGAGAGGGACTATTATCATTTTATGAAAATGCTAACTTGAAACTTTAAATATTAGAGATTTGGAGGAAAGTGAACCCATAATCTGTGCTTTAGCAAAAAACAAAAAATGCCAAGAGGGTGTTTGAGTATAAGCCCTATGTGTCTCACTTCCATACGAGGTGTTTGCAAAAGTTCTTATTTCTAGACTCAAAAAAGTAATGCTAATAAGCCCAGGACAAGTGACCTCACCTGAGAATGAATTTTCAGGCCAAATTAAGAAAATTATCCGAAGACAGCATGTGGAAACTGAAAAGTCCGCTGGCATGCAATTTCAAAGTTGGTGAATAAACTTGAAATTGTTTCTTTGAAAGAAAGGGTAACTATTGATGAGTCCTAGATGCAGTTGTTATTCAATCGGATCTATAGAGCAAGTGATAACTGATTCAAATTCGGAATCAATTAAGAATACTTTTGGAAGTCCACAAGTCATCTCTTTTTCTAAAAATAAAGTTCAGCCTAAAAAGATTCTTAACAGAGCCTTTTCCACTATTCTGTTCTCGAAGAAAGTATGGTGGTTTAACTTTCTGAATAAAGCAAACATTAACGGCAGAAATTTGAGTACGGATTTTAATGGTGAGTTAAATGATGAGTTTAATTCACTGCCATTGGATAAAGAGGTTGGTCAAACAGAGGGGCCATGCATTATTAATGATTGTTCTTTGCATGAAGATCTCTTTAAAAAAGGTAAGACATCAGCCCTGAAAGGTCATCAATTGGCAGCGGAATTAATGCATGCAGCTCCCAAAAGTCAAGATCAATTTCTCTCTTTCAAAAGGATCTAATTTCTCAACCAGTGAAAATTCTAAGAAGATAAATTTGGATGATTATTATGATCTTAACGAAAAATCTGATATTAGTTTTTTTTTTTGGGAAACAAGACGATTTCATTGATCAAATGAAATAAGATGGGAAAGATTACGAAGCATTGAATCCAAGAGCAATTTTTTGGCAACTGAAGAGTCGAACTTTTAATACAATGAAGACTCATATGAAGAAAGTTTGTTTGTTTTTTTTTTCAATGAGAAACAGGTACAAAGAACGTTTGTTCAACTTATTAAATGAGGATAAAGCATTGGACAGGTCAGAAATTCCTTCTATTGATCTTAATTAGAACACTAAGGCTCCAAATTCAGAGATTGTTTTAGCTGAGACCACTTCAAAAGCTGTAAAGGAGGTCAACGTTCCCATAGTGGAATATGGAAATTTCAATTTTTTCTAAATATTTTGAGAAAGTTGTTTCTTTATTTGAAATTAAGGTCAAAAGCAGTAACAGGGATCTAATTTTTGTAATACTGATCATTTTTTGTTGCTAAGCAAACTGCAGGTATGAAGATAATACATGGGACACCAGAGGCCTGGGAGGTCAAAAAAGATTATTGCTCCCAAAGACTTTTAACTCTCACTGTCCAGATTTGGTAATCGAAGCCTGACAAGGTTGATAGAAGAATGATCGAATCTTTATGGAATTCTAAAGATATTGGCTGGACTATGGTAGAATAATGGGAAAGTTCCACAGGCATGCTCATTCTTTGGGATGAAAATAAGAATCAGTGTTTCAGAAGTCATGAAAGGTAGTTATTGTATATCTATCAAGATCTCCTTTCTAAGCCAGAAAGTATGGATTTCAAATGTATATAGTCCAACAGATTATGCATAAAGAAAGCATCTATGAAACCAGTTAAAGTCCCTGAATTCTTATACAGACCTTGGGTGTATTGGAGGGATTTCAACATTATTTGTTGGTCATGTAAATGATCTAGTGGGGGGAGAAGAACTAACAGCATGAAAGGGTTAAATAACATTATTGAAGAACTTGAACTTCTGGAATTCCGCTTTCTACTGCTTTCTCTTCTGATAGGAAATGAAGAAATATATTGAGAAAAAGGGACAGCCTAAAGGCCGGGGGATGAGAGAGCCCCCTGCCCGACAAAAAACTAATAGAGCACAATTTTCCAATCATGTATAAGCATCATAAGACTATAGTTAAAGAAAAATACATGGTTTAGACACCAAGTAGAAGCAGTAATTTGTACACAATTACATAAAGAATCAAAAGAACGAGTCATGTTGTAAAAATCCTGGCTATTTCTTTCTTTCCAAAGGCTCCACAAGATGGCTCTAACGGCAGAACCCCAAAGAATTTTTGCCTTTGGAAACTACCCACGAGGGCCTCCTGAAGCCAAACTTCCACCCCCTTACGCATATAGCAAGCATAATCAAATTCTTTAAACGAGAAAGACCACAAATCCGAAGTTGTACGGCAGTGAAGAAAAATGTGGTCCACAGATTCCGGTACTTTGTAGCAAAAACAGCACACCGTTGATGAAGCACACCAATTTGAAAGTTTTTTTTTTTATAACTGGGAGTCGGAGCTTTGCTCCCCTATACCCAGGGGCACCCGTGCTTTCCCCAAAGCCCGGACCTGAAAGACATCAAAGGTTTTTGTTATTAAGCTCACCAGAAAGTTCGAACTTGAGACCTCTAAATTTGAAAGCTTCTTTTGTAGGATCTCATGGGTGTTGAGACTTTTGTAGGCTAAACTCCATAAAAAGACTTGGACTTTCTTTGGGAAAATGACCTTCCAAATCAGCTTAGCCAAGGGGGCTTTAACTTTGGGGGGCACTCTGTGAGTCTAAGGAACAACAGGAATTCAAACCCTAATGCTTTTAAGGGTATTGGATCAACCTTTCTTGCCGAAGTCTTCTTGGCTTTTTATTCCAAAGCTGGTTGTATTTTAGTCTTTAGCTCAGCGGCTCTTCATTTAAGCGGTCTTCGCTTCTGGTATATTTTTTTTGTTTGGGTGATTTACTCGTCCATATTCTGTTTTGGCCATCGTAATTTTTGGAAACTTTTGCTTCATTAGTTTGGTTGTTTGTTCTTTTCGCTCCTTTGAAAGTTTGTATCCTTGAACCTTTTCCTTTCTTTTCGTCTATCAATAAAAAGTGTTTCTTGTTAAAAAATAAAAACTAACTCTCATCCCATTTTTTTATTTTTGGAGGTTGCTTCATTGATAAAATAAAATATTACAAAATTGGGGATCAAAGTAAAGCCCCAATTGCCAAATGAGGAAACAAGCTCTTTGTATCACCAACCAAGCCAATTGCCACTGGATTTCTCCATTTCTCCTAAACCGTCCCCACTCTTCGACTCGAACGGTATGAGCAAAAACTCACTTCACATGTGGTTTGGAGGTTGAGCCCAAGCATAAGTAATGTTTAAGGGAGCTTAGGAGCTTAGTTTGCCCAATCTCCAAAGTAAAATAATATCCTATCTAGGTTTTCGCTTTCACGTCTCTCTAACATTGTAATCAAAGTAAAATAACATCTTATCTTTACTGACGGTTAACACTAAAAATGTGGGTCTAGTTAGCTTGTAGTTTTTGTGATGACTTGCTTTTTTTTAATGAAAAACCAAGCTTCCGGTGAGAAACATGAAAGAATATAAAAGGGGCGAATAAAAACCCGAGAGGAGCCAAAGCTCTAACTAAGCAGAGATGAACTTCAATCCAAAAGAATAAGTCCTAATTGATAATTACAAAAGGATCAGGATACAAATGCCAAGTAGTATTGACCTAACACCTTCCTACACCTCTCCCCACGACCTTTCTTTACCTTTAAAGATTTTGTCATTTCTCTCGAGCCAAATACCCCGCAACATGGCAAAAAGCTAGTCTCAAAGGAACCCTTCTCACATAAAGGACGATTAGAAAGAACCTCCCCTCCATCATAGAACTACAATCCTTATTCCGCATCCAACAGATCCCAAACGACCCCAACATTCAATTCCAAAGAGCTTGAGCAAACTCACATCTCCAAATGATATGGCCAAAATCCTCCAAAGCTCGTTTACACAAACAACACCAATTCGAGGCCACCAAGAGATTAGAGCACCTTTGAACACGATCCAAAGTGTTCGTTCTCCCAAGTAAAATCTGTCATGCAAAGAATTTAACCTGCTCGGGATCTTTACCTTCCAAATAGAGACAAAAGAAGATGCAGCTCGTAGGGGGAAGAAGGGACACAAAGGGTCGGGAAGGAAGAACTACAAGAAAGGCCGCAGTAGGGTTGGAGTCCAAAAACAAATATGCCTCCTTCTCGGACGAACGTGTCATTCTCTAACAACGAAAGAAAAAGCTACCACCTCTGTCGCTTCCTTATTCAAAAGAGGGCAATAAAAGCCTAGACACAGAGAGCAAGAGGAAGAGACCGAGGAGGCATGATAGAGGTCACCAAATGCAACCTCATATCAGAGAGATGATACAAACAAGGGAACAATGTACAAAGAGGTTTATCTCCCCAAAAATAAATTTCCAAGCCATCCTCGATACCATTTCATAAATGGAAAGAAAGAGGGGAAACCTGACAGACTAGCATTCTAGATTTTTTTACCCATCCTTGGACCCTTGAACCGAGGCCCACTCGAAAGGGTGCAAACTGTACTCATAACGATCCTACGCCACTGAGTGTTAAAAAAAATGCCACAACCATTTAGCTAACATGGCCTCGTTGCGGAGTCTTAGGTAACCAATGCCCAAACCTCCCTGAACTAAAGGTTTCGTGACCACTTCCAACTAACCAAGTGTGACCCACCCTCATGAGCTCCTTCCCAAAGAAAACCCTCATGATTACTCAAGATTTTTACACTGAAATATGGATTCTAATAAAAGAGAGATAGTAGGTTGGTATTCCATCCAAAACTGGGTAGGAGTTAGTTTTAACCTCCTTAGAAAATAAATCTCATTTTTAAGAAGAGAGACATTTTTTAATCTTTTCCGGAACTAGGTTCCAAACAACACTCTCTTTGGATTACTACCTAACAAGAGCCCAAGATAAGAAGAGGGAAGACTACTCGCCTCACACCCCACCAGAGATGCCAGAAGAGTTCAGTTTAGAAGCCTCGCAATTTATCTCAATAATATAACTCTTTTCTCTATTAATCTTAAGGCCCGAGATGGCCTCAAGGAACAAGAGAAAAGAGTGTCATCAGCAAACTAGAGGTGGGATAGGTGTATTCTTTCCTTTCCCACTCTAAATCCCTCAATAACACCCTTCCCCACTCCTATCTACCGAGGATATCCACTAGCAAAAGAAACATAAAAGCAAAAAGGAATCACCTTGCCTAAGACCTCTAGAAGCAAAAAACTTACCTCTGAGGTTACCATTAACAAGGATGGAGAAGTTAACAGACTTTATACGTCTCCAAATCCAAGATCCCCACTTAAACCCAAACTCTTTCTTCCAAGGGACCTTATCCAAACATGATCTTAGGCTTCTTGAAATCGGTCTTAAAAGCACCCCTTCCTAATTCTTTTTCCTATAATCCTCAATCACCCATTAGCCTAATCCAGAAGTTGACTACTTACCACGAAGGCTCCTTGGATGCTTGAAACAATACTATGGAGGACTACCCTTAATCTAATATGCTAAAGTCTTAGCATTAATCTTATAAAGGCTCGTCGCCATACTTATGGGCCTAAAATCTTTCACCTTGTTTGCATTCTCCTTCTTGGAGATAAGACAAACAAATGTTTAATTTATAGAAGCATCAATGACCCCTCTTCTCATGGAACTCCCTCAAGACCTTTCATAATCCATGGGTCCTCCTCAATGCACTCCAGATGTCTTGAAAGAACGCCATTGAAAAATGCCCAGGAGATTTATTCCTATTGAGACCAAAAACTACTTTTCTGATTTACTTCATGTTGCTCGTTCATTCTCAAAGTAATTGTCATATAAATATATATTTTGTCTTGATAAAAAAAAATATATGTTTTCCCTTATCATTATGTAGTCCTTTTCATATTCCTTATCATTATGTAGTCACTAGAGTAGATACAATCTTGTCAACCACAATTTCAATAATGTTTTAATGAATTTTATATTTTCAACATGACCTTTTGTGTTTTATATTTTCTGCTTTTTGTGTTTTATATATTCAACATGAGCATCTCAATTCACTCAAGCTATGCCTACAAATATTCCTTTTATCTTCAGACAAGGGAGAAACTTTCCACCTTAGATTGCACCTAAAATACTTCCATATTCATAAGATTATTGGACTTTTAACACCGTGATTGAAGGCAAACAAATTTGATAAGAAGCCCAAATGTGGATAAGGAACAAATGGGAGAAAATAAAATGTTTTCTTTTAAAAATAAAATAAAATAAAATAAAATATTTTCTCAAACATACATTTGGGATAAATCAAGCGTCTAAAAGCAATTATAGGTAAAAGTCCTCACCTAACATGTCGTCCATCCCCATAAGCATCTTTTACAGTGACAGATTGTGCATCTAGTTGTTCCTTAATCTGATAAAGAAATTTTCAACGTCAACTCAGTGAACAAAAATTTAATAGTCTTGAAAGAAAGAGATGAAGAAAATGTAAAAGGAAAAGAATAGCCATAACTCCGAGGAACTCTAGAAAGAAATAACAATTTCTATTCAAATAGGTTTTACTAGAATAATTTCAAGAATTGTAAGACTTGGATTGCACAACTTTTATTATCTAACTATGATTTATGAATTGCTTGTATATTTATATAATTTAACAATTTTGTAGTTATCTCTTCTGTTGCATCAGTAACACATCAACAACGCCCCACGCTGGATTTTAATATTTTAGCTCCTTCACTGTTTTTGTCAAGAGAACAGACTCATATTTGGAAACATAAAAATAGTGCAAGAAGGTATTAAAAATTCTGGAGAAGGGTTTTTAAGGGGGAAAAAAATAGAAGTGTGCTGGAGAAGGGGGAAACAAGTAACACCCGAAAAAATAAACAGACTACAGAGCTCCACAAATATTAGTTTTGAGCATTTAAACAACACATTCACCCACGATGCTGTCAACTAAATTACTTCATTGTTGTTCCTTATCTAATGAAAATATGATAAAAATCTTCGCATAAATTCGGCGTTAAGCTCTTCATCAGTATCCCAAGAAGAACATTTCCTAAGCTAAACTGGAGATTTCACTCCTCTCCAATTAGCTCCGTGACTTGCCCTACACTTCCCTCAAAGAACATCCAGAACATTGCATTGTTTGGCTTTCTAAAACAAAGGTAAGCATAGAAAAAGATAAAACCTAACACGATGAAAAAAAGAACCAAAAATTAAATAAAAATACCTTGTTCTCCATTGACTGCATGAGTGGGGAATCGATAGACCCGGAGTCATTCACTTGAGTAGCTCTAATACTCAAGTTCCGACTCGAACCCCATTTCGAGAACGTTCCGTTAGCAGAGCCATATTTTGCAACATTACTGCTCTTACAACGGACACTGGTGGTGGTTCTGGAGGAAATAGCGGCGGCGGCGGTGCGGACGCAATTGGTCGTGATTTGCCGGGAGACAACCAAAAAGGGTACGTCGCGGTGAACGAACAGTGGAAGAACCCGACGGAACGCAACTTGCGGAACCCTAACCATCGCCATCTCAATCGATCCACCTGCTTCACTTTGTTGGTTTGTTCGATCGATCTTCTCGTTTTCCCGTATGAATGTTTGGTCTGCAGACGTTCCTTCTTATAGAAATGCATTTCTGTAATCTGTACACTGTCAATTCTTTTTCTTTTTCTTTTTCTTTTTTTTTAAATTATAAATTTGGTCCCGTGGATGGACAATTTAGGAATGTTCGCGGGAAATACCTCCCACAACTTTGGCCTCAATCAAAAAATAATTGATAATATATTTTTAGAAGTTCCAAAACTAATGCACTAGAAAAATGTTTCAATTTATTTTTCAAGTACAGCAATCCGTGGAATTCGCATTTTGCTCGAGAAAATATGCGTTACATTAGTTCTATAGTTAAATCATTTCAAATTAATTCATTTCACTTGGTCTTTGCTTCAATTTCGTCAATATAATTTTAAATTTTCAACTTTTTTTAAAACGGCATAAAAATAAACTAACACGGCAAATTAAAAGAGTAAAGTGAATCGTGAAAGCGATCATAGGTCAGTAGTAATTGGCATATACCTCCAATCATAAGGTTGCTCCCACCCCCATATGGT
Organism: Momordica charantia; assembly: GCF_001995035.1. Next base: position 4,102,688 of record NW_019104490.1, read on the forward strand.
GTACTAAAAAAAAGCCTACAGTCAATCTGGTAAACCGTCTTCTCAAATTATTGATATCTCATTTTCCATCACCCAACGTGCAATCTCGTGAGCCACTTCACTTCCATTTTGCCTAACGTACTAAATCGAGGTTACTCCAACCTATTGAGCAAGCATCTTCGCCCCATTGATGTACCATCAAAACTCAAACAAATCTTCAATCTCACTATTCAATAGTCAGACCATTCACATGAAATCGGATTCAACCATACATGAGTAATCTCTTCTGTTAATCAGCTCCTTAAAGTCTTCACGTAAACACATGCAGCGTGAATAATTTCTCATTCCACAATTGAAAAATCTCGCTCATACCTCCCTTTTACTGCGAATCACTCCACACAACATAAGAGTTCAATTTTCAGGTGTTTAGAGGTGGAAGTATCCAACTTTCTTTTTTCTTTCTATTTGAAATGTTCGATTTTAGTAAATATTAGAAGTGTAATTGTCACACCCTACAATAAAAATATAGGTTTTTTTTTTCAAAGAGTAAAAGAGAAATAGAGAAATAGATGGAAAAAAGGGAGAGAAAAAAAAACAGGGGAAAAAAAAGGTGGGCAAATGAAATTTTTAAAAATATCGGGACAAGTATCCCTTTCCTAAATATAGGCTGTCGAGTTTCATGCTAGACATCCACTCTAAAGGGAGGCTTTCTAATCCTAAGGATCGCAACACCCTTTAATCTACTTCAGACTTAACATTTGAAGGCTACATATGTTAAACCTTAACGTCCCTTTGAACAAGATCATCTCTTGCTTCCCCTCAAATAAAAACAACAATATTTTTAAAATTAGTAGAAGATAATTATATTTAAATAATTACTTTTTCTTTTTTTTTTCACCCTGTTGAAAAAGGTCCTTAAAACCAGTAGAAGCCATTCTTCAAATAATTTTTTTTTTTTCGAATTTTTGAGTGAGCATGTGGAGTGCAATCGTGGAGGTTTGACGTTTGCATAAATAGAAGCAAGAGATTTGTTTACACGTAATGTAAATACCCCTCTTGCATGTTCTCAAATACGTGACAAAATGACAATTTATTATTTCATTTTCATTTTCATTTTCTTATATTTAAAAATTAAAAAAAGCCAATATTAAAAAAGAGAAAAAAAAGAAAAAAAAAGAATAAACTTCCCCGTTGGATGAACATACACTCATTATTGTCCCATAGACAAAAATTCATTTCCTCCCAACATCTCTCTCTTTCTCTCTCTTCTTTCTCTCTCCAGTTTGCACATCATAACACTTTTTTTTTCTCTCACTTCTCCTTCGCCATCGATCGTCGTTGTGGGGTTTTATTTTCTAGTTTTGCGTTTGTGTTATATCGTTAATTTAATTTTGTTGGGTGGATTGGATATTATTGGGAATTTTGGGTCAATTTTTAATGCTTATTGTCTGATCGGAATTTGGAGGATTTCGATGTTCAGATAATCGTCAATCTGATACGCCCATGTCAGATTGATCGATTCTTGATTGATTACCATGGATTCCTGGGAGGGTTTTGTCGTCTTGTGCTGCGGCCGAGATTGAATTAGGAAATAAAACCAGAATGGGAGTGGATTCAGTTGGCGGATTTTGTGAATTCGGAGTGGCTTTGAAACAATAGATGCAATTGGGATTTGAGAAATCGGCTTGCACAGTACTGAAGCCGACCGCTGATTTCCGTTTTCTTGTCTAGTTCTTGGTTTTGGTTTTTTATGCGTGAAAATTAGCTCCAATGGAGGATTTGGGAGATATCAATTCTCTGGTTGGAGCTTGATTTCGGGCCTGGGCTATGGCTAAGGAAGAAGTTAGCCCCAGTGATGAAGCTGACCATCGTCAACCTGCACACTCGAGCACCGAATGCGACTCACCGGCTGCTTCGACGTCGGCGTCGATAGGATCGCAGTGGCATCCTAGGCAACTTGGTTTTGGTCCTTATTTGCATAGAGAAGAAGCTGCTGCAAAGCCCCAAGATTCGCGTTTTGCCGCCAGAATACCCGTAAGCTCTTTTTTCCTTTCTATCCTTTTTGGTTTATTTGTCTGGTAAAACCGTATTGTTATTAATATCTCGATGGACATAGTATGTGGCAAATGCCTATTCTTTCAGTCTGCATGTCAGGTGTCGAACTTTATAGTAGTTATAGTCTTCTGTTGCTAAATTGAGACTTTTCTATGGCGTGGTACTTACTACTTGGTTGAAGTTCTCAGCCCAATAAGGTGCAGTTTTAGGCATACAATCTTTCTCTGCCCTGCACCTGTGCTCTGGGGGTGGGCGGGGCAGTTCCTTGCCGGAATAGAATAGCACTGATTTTTGTTCATTATCTTGAGAATCGGATATGGAATTGCTGTATTTTAGCATGTTCCTCAATTTTCCACACGTCTTTTTTTACCAACTGTTAGGCATTGCTATCGTTCTTTGTTCTCATCTAAATTTATAGTTCTTGATTACTTGTCCATCTCATTCGGTAAAGAAGACAATATACATTCCTTAGAAACTTGCAGAAGTACTGGCTGCAATTGTAGTGGCCGGACGATCTCTTCTTTCAGTTGCCTAATCAGTTTGGTTGGTATTCATAAATTTCTTTTTTATCCGATGAGGGTGCTAAGAAGAACACGTTGGTTCTACCTGGGATTCAGAAAAGAGGTTGGATAGTTTTTTGAGGGATGTTGGATGAATTCCAACAGAAATCTAAAAACCCAGTGGATTCTCTGCAAGATGAATGAGGATGTGTTTGAGCGTAACAAACTAACAATAAAGCTATAACAATAAAAGCCATTAAGCCTTTGTAATAGGCTTACGGATTACATCAATTTTCATCCCTTTAGAAAAGTAACGCGTCCTTGAGTTAAGATGCTAACTGAAATAGGAGCCTTGCATTCAAAAAGTTTGGAGACATTTAATGATGGTGTTGTCTCCATATTAGATCCAATTTTATTGGAATGAAGTTTGTTATAAGTGCCCGTAGGAAGTCTTGATTTGCATAAATGTACCATGACAAGATCTCCAATTTGAAAAATTTTCGGTCGCTGTCAAAGATTTGTACTTTTGATTAGAATTTTCAAGATGTTATTGGACCTCGTTATGTAATTCAATGATTCTTTCGGCCATTTGCTCAGCTTTTTGATTAAAATAAATAGTGCAAGGTAAATTAGCTTAAACCAAGGTTTTATGAGAAAGTTTAGTATAGACAATCTCAAATAGGGGCTCCCCTGTTGAACTATTTTTAATTTGATTTTAGGTGAATTCTGCTTGTGCTAAAGATGAAGTCCATTCGTTTGGTTACCTCGATTTGACCATCGTTTGCTTGTGTTAATGATTGCAGTGACTTCTCTTGTTATTTTTCGATTGGTTACCTAGGTTTGGCCATTCGTTTGTGGGTGGCTTGGTGGTGCTAAACTTCAAACCTGTATCAAATTTCTTCTACAAAGTTCTCAAAAAATAACTCAAAAACTTTACATTAGGGTTAGAAACAATGCCTTTTGGAATTCCATGAAGGTTTATAATTTCTTTAAAAAATAGATCAGCAATATAAACCGCATCTGAAGATTTCTTACAAGCTAAAAAATGAGACATTTTGCTAAATAGATCCACAACTACTTATACAGAATCATAACCACAAGGTGTCTTGGGAAGTCCTAGGATAAAGTCCATGGATTTGAGCCCAATCCTTTGGAGTTGTCAGTTTGCCTGCTCAATTTGGGATCGTTTTCCCAAGACTATTGGAGTTAGTATGGTCCGGAATAGGGATAGTTGCCTTATGCTAGTAAAGTCTTTTTGAGAGCTAGTTTCTTTTCCTTCATGTTATGGCATATTTGGATCAAGACGAATAATAGAATCTTTAGCATAGAGAGAGGGAGGTCTTAGCAGGAAGTATTGTCTTTGGTTAGGTTAAATGCTTCACCGTGGACCTCATTTTCGAGGGATTTTACTATTATTCGCTTGATCACGGTGTTTTGGATTGGAGCCCTTTTGTGTTCAATTAGGCTACTTTAGGCTTTGGTTGGGTTGTTGTTTTTGTAGGCCCACTTTTTTGTTCTATTTGTTGGCCTGTTGGTGGGCCCTTTTGCTTGGTCTCATTGTTTTGGATTAGAGTCCTTTAGTGCTCGATTATGCTAGTTTAGGCTCCTTGTTGGGATGTCGTTTTTGTAGGCCTGCTTTCTTGTTCTTTTTTTTGGCCTGTTGGTGGGCTCTTTTGTATTTTTTTTTTCATTTTCTCAACGACAACTCGGTTTCTTTCGATAAAAAAAATGGTGTCATTGTGATAATAATTTTTTTCTTTTAATTTTGGTCGTTTTCTTATTCTTTTTTTATTGTTTGTCGTTGTCCTTTAAGTTTTCCATGGGTATATAGTTGGGCAGATTATTAAGATGACCCAAGATATTAGACCTTGATTTGACATGGGTTGTATAACTACGAGGTCCATTCTAAGATTACATAATTTATATAGTGTCGCATAATTGATTATGATGCAATGGATAATAGCAATCTGTTATTCTGACATAAAGCTTTTGATTGTTCAGCTGGTTGCTAGATTAACCAAGGACATAGTTGAAACATACAGAAAATGCAATCCAGAGTTCAAGTATTCAGAAGAATTAAATCTGAAAAGATTTCTGACGAGCCCATCAATTGGAGTTCTCAATGATGGCTATGATAATGTGAACTCAGATCTTATTTTGGCGGTGAACTTTGTTTTGCTCAATTTTGATACGCAACGGAGGTTTGTGTGTATCTTGAATGAAACTTTGAATTCTAATTTTGTACTCATTACTTGAACCCTGTTCAGTACACTGTCTACTATGCTTCTGGACTGTGTAGAACTTTCGTTAGTTGAAATCAAGCATTTGATATCTTTATTGGAATTTTGTTGGGATGTTTATTAAGTGTCTCACTTCACAGAGGCCACGCCTTTTTGTTGCCTCAAGGTTGAAACTTCTTGCCTTAGGGTGCCTTCGCTCTTTATAAACACAAGGGTAAACATGATGAAAGCAATCATTTTGGAAATATGGTGGCAAAGAAACCAGAGAATATTCGAAGACAAACTTCAAGGCGGTGTGAGAAATTGGATGTGGCTAAATATAAAGCCTCTTTAGAAGAGTAATCTTTAGATTTTAGTAATTATCCGAATGTTAGCCTTGGTAGTTTCGTTTTGATTCAGATTTCAGAAGGTTTATACTTTGTAGAAGGTCTTCTCGATGGCCCAAGCGAAATTGGGCTTTTTCACCCCCCTCGAGGGGAAATTCCTCCCTATTTTAATGCAGAGCATATCTCTAAGAAAGTAAGTTTCAAAGGATTTTTCAGATGTTATTGAGGATCTTTGAGTTGAGATTGCAGCCCGTCCTTTGCATATTGTTTGCTGTGTAGGGGGTTTGTTTTCAATTTTCCCGTAGTGGCTTTGAAGATAGTTGGAGCAGTGTTAATTGCAGCAGCCTTCATGGTTTTTTCTGTCAAGGCTTCTGTCTTTTGGGAATGGTCCAGCATTTTGTTGGGTTTGGTCTTTAGATTCAGTGGCTCTTTGGTTCTGCAATTCTGTGCCTGGAATTATTTCGCTTATTTGATTCTCCTTTAGGCGCTCAGCAAAGTTCTATTTTGGCAAATGTAATTTTTGGGGATTTTATTTTTTGGTTCTCTTGCTGGTTCTTTTCTCTCCGGTGGGGGTTTGGATCTTTGAATTTTCTTTTTTTCCTTTCTTCCATCAATGAAAAGTTTATTTCCGGTTAAAAATAAAGTGCTTCTTGGATTTAACTTAAATTTTTTTTTTTTTAAAGTTTGTTATATGTCATATATGTTTGGAGGCTTTCCCCTGGCAGCATGGATCTCTCTCTTTGGAAGTTTCTAAAGAATTCATAGTTTCATCCCTCAAGTACATTTCTAGCTTATCTCCTTCTCAATTGGATGCTTATTTAGCCTTTCTTAACTCCAAGCTTGTTAAGCTTCTCAAAGAATGGGTTACTTTGTTAGATTAGCACCCTAGAAGAAAGTTGGAGATATAAGCTAATCGAGATAGAGAAATTGCTGAAATTCGAGCCAAATTTTCTCATGAACTCAAAGCCTTTATATCCAGACGATAAAGTTGGCGTTGTTGGCGTGTCTAAAGTTAAAGATTCTTAAAGATTTCTCTTTCTGTTTACTTGCATCTTCAAGTATTGTTTTGATAGTAGTTATTATGGCCTTATTTTTGTTAATCTCTTTCGCTCATTTGGATTATATCCCTTTTTTTGGGCCTTTCATTTTTTTCTCTTTAATTTTTTCCTTATTTTTTTATCGCACTCCTGGGGATTTTGTATCCTTTGAACATCAATCAATGAGAATTTCGTATCTTGTTAAAAAAATATGTTTCGAGGTTTATACTCCTAGTTGGAGTAATGTTGGGATGTTTAGATGAGCTTCTGAGCCATTAAATGAAGGAGGCCTAGGTGTTGGAAATATCAATCATAGGAACCGAGCTTTATTATCCAAATGGATTTGGAGATTCATTTATGAACCTACACAGCTTTGGAGGAGGCTCATAGTGGTTAAATACTGTGGTTCTCTCTCGGTTATATGGCCATCCATCAAAAACAGTTTGCACAGGGGGCCACGGACTGGAATCTACAAACAAACTAGCATCATCAAGACTTCTGCTACTTTCAGAGTGGGGGAAAGAAGTTGGATCAGATTTTGGCATGAAAAATGGCTAACACAAGGCTCTTTGGACAGCCTCTTCCCAAACCTCTTTTCCATTTCATCAAACAAGGAGGCCACTATTTCTGATCTATGGTCACAAACCACATCCTCCTGGGATTACAATTTCCGAAGGCCTCTCAAAGAAGAGGAGATTACTGATTGGATGGATCTCTCCCATATCCTTACTGAAAATAAGTCCACCTCCCTTGATGACCATTGGATTTGGCCCCTTGAAACCAATTGTACCTTCTCCACAAAATCGGCCTACCGCATCCTCACCACAAACACAACCTTATCGGCCTCTACTCTTATCCCCCGGATTTGGCATGGGAGATGCCCTAGAAAAATAAAATTATTCTGTTGGGAGCTTAGTCATGGGGCGATCAACACTCAAGATAGGGTTCAGAAAAAACTACCTTTTTATACCCTTTCCCCAAGCTGCTGCCATTTTTGTTTGGATGCATCAGAGACACAGGGCCATCTATTTATACATTGCATATATGCAAATCGTTTTTGGAATTATCTCCTTTCCACATTTGGATGTGTAGATGGAAGACACTACACAACAAACCAAAAACCTTTCTTAATCAACTTTTGGCGGGTCATCCTTTCAAGAAAGGAAAAATGATTCTGTGGACCCAGTTTGTTCGGGCCTTCCTTTGGAGTCTTTGGTTGGAAAGAAACAATAGGGTCTTCAACGAAAAAGCGCTCCTTTTGATATCTTTTTTGATAGGGTTACTACTCTAGCTCTTGGTTGGTGTAAATGTTTCTACCCCTTCAATAGCTACTCTCTAAATGAACTTATTACAAGCTGGAAGGCTTTCTTGTAATTTTCCATGTGGCCTTTTGTATATTTCATACCATCAATGAAATATTTGTTTCATACCAAAAAAAAAAAAAAATATGAGCTCCTGAGGCCTTTGTAATTTTGCTTGTATTGTTTCATAATTTCAATGACAAATTTGTTTCATTTAAAAATTAAAGTGGGGCTTGCAGCATCTTTTTCAGTTTGCATAGAACACATAAATCTTTAACTACTATTTCCAACTCTTTCTTTTATTGTAAATTTATTGTTCATACTAGGAATATTATAGTTATCTTTTGCAACAATTAGATGCCGGAAAGAGTCACTTTTTTTCGTCTCGCTCAAGTATGCATCTCACCTTTGTTACTAGGATCAAGAACTTTTCCAAGTCCTCTAGGAATATGCCCTCAAAGTTCTAAAATTATATTGTTTTGAATTAATATACTATGTCCCTTTCGATAGATTATATTTTTGATTAGGTTAATTGGTTATGTCAGATATGTTGTCAAAGATCTACTTGGTCATGGGACCTTTGGGCAAGTTGCTAAATGCTGGGTTGCGGAAACTAACAGCTTTGTAGCTGTGAAGATCATAAAAAACCAACCTGCATATTATCAGCAAGCACTGGTTGAAGTATCTATTTTGACACTGGTAACAATGCTATCCTATTTTTTGTCATATTTAGATAGAGGATTAGTGAAACAACTAGAGATATTTGTTTGTGATCTAGAAATAAGCTTTGGTAAACTAACAATGTATCTACTATCTGGTAGGATCTAATTTTAAGAATTGGTAAATTCGAAAATGTCTTTGCCATTGGAATTTGGAAGTAAACTCATAATGTATCTGGTAGGATCTAATTTAAAAAAAATGGTAAATTGCTAGTTTTCCTTCATTAGCAAAATAGTCAAATAGAAAAAAAAAAGATCATTTCATTGAGTTATGTTAAAGACAAGATATGATAAAATCACATTTGATTATATTACAGATTCCATATATTTTCCTGTATCACGTGTTTTTGGAAATATAGGAGAGATATCATATGGGGCCTAATATTTTTGTTGTATTGGGTTTTATTGCAGTTAAATAAGAAGTATGACCCCGAGGATAAGCATCATATTGTCCGTATTTATGATTACTTTGTATATCAACGTCATCTGTGCATTTGCTTTGAGTTGCTCGATACAAATTTGTAAGTCACTACCTTTTGCTACAACCTTATTTGACTTGAACAAGATCTAGGTTGTACCTCTATGTCCTTGAGTCCAATTGGAAGGCATAGAAATAGGATTCATTTTTAATTTCATAAACTCAAAGCAGACACATAAACACCCGAGTATGATCCACTGAAGCATCCAAACCAAAAATCACTACTTACTGCTCTTTTTATCTTGGAATTGTGATTTGAAATATATACTTCTATATAAAGTTCTGTCCGTCTGTAGGTATGAGCTTATCAAGATGAATCATTTTAGGGGGTTGTCCTTGAGCATTGTTCAAATGCTATCCAAACAGGTATAATAATTCTTTTAGGGTTTGAATTTTCAAATGAACTATAATTTATGTTCCACTGATGGCTACTTACATCTTCTTGTTTATATCGGAGAAGATCTTATGTGGGCTTGCTCTATTAAAAGATGCTGGTATTATTCATTGTGATTTAAAGCCAGAAAATATTCTTTTATGCACGAGGTAAGTCGTGGAGATAAAGTTTTGTTTTTCCCCTTTTTGTTCAAATTTTCTCCTTTGCATGCCTACACAAGCCTTTTGATATTTGTTTTTCACTGTTTTCTTGGAAACAGCAATTCAAAGCCGGCAGAAGTTAAAATAATTGACTTTGGATCAGCTTGCATGGAAGACCGCACTGTTTATTCATACATCCAGGTAATTCGTGGTCTCCATTTCATCTTCAACATTCTAAAGATGATCTCTGTTTCTTATACCTCTTCCTCTTGTGCAGAGCCGCTACTACAGATCTCCAGAAGTGCTGCTTGGATATCAGTATCCTTTCAAATGGAGTTATTGTGCACATACAGTTCTCTTGAGGGTTCAATCTAAGAATTTGAAACATTTAAGATATGGAAATTTTATTCTATCTGCAACCTTTTTAGAACCTAGAATCGTATTTGTTTCAGTATTCTTTGGATTAGGGCAATTGCCATGTACTTACTCCACGGGTCTAGATGTGATTTAAAAGCTAACAAGTGTTTGGGAAATGACAATTTAATTGGAAACTTTTTAAAACCTAGAAAGTATTTGGTTGAGGATGCAAAGCTGTTTGCAAACTACAAGAGTTTGAGAAAACCAAAAATATCTTGAACGTTAAATATGGTAGTAAAATAACTAACTTAATTATTAGTTAATTTTTTTTAATTATCTTTGTCAGATAAATTTTTAAATAATTTAGATAAAAATTCATAAAATTGTTTATTATATTGGTTAATTTTTTTTATTTGTTTATAAAATGATTAAGTAATGATTTAAAAAAGACTGAAATTTGAAAAACATGGAAAGTTTTGTTTCTTATTTTTCTAGATAAACTATTTCATTGAAGTTTATGAAATAGATGACCCAAATTCAATGGCGCTCTCCTCCCTTGTCTCTCTTAGTTCTTCCCCCCTCCCCTCATTTTTCGTTATCCTTCTTTTTTAAACATTGAAGACTGAGGGACCGAACAACCATGGGCAATTATTGTTGAAGCGAGCCCACCTTGTGTTGGACTTGACATCCTACTCTCCGCTCCTCTACTGCGTAATGGTGGGGTATGGCACATGACATCTCGCCTTGGCCGGGTAGCAACAAGTAGTTATGCGTGCTCATGATACCTTAGGCTCCTCCACCCGCTTCTACTGCCCTTGAGAGTCGAGCGTCTGGCTGCTCACCCCACGCCCAAAAAGAACGAGCCCATGTGCAGTGCATGGTGCTTACACCCCACCTATGCAGGTAGATTGCCCCCCATTTTTTGTCATCCGTTTTGCTGACAGCACTTTCATTCATGTCCCTTTTTGTTAGCTGCATTCTTTGTCACGGGTGTGGCATCTTTCCATGCAAGTGGTTGCTAGAGAATAAGGTTCCTCTCCATGATCATGATGGGAGAGAATGAAGAAACAGAGCCAAAATCTGGAAAGGAAGAGCTCTTCTTTGTTTGAAATTGTTGTGGAAAGAGATCTGGTTGTTGGGTTGACAACACTCTTTGGATGACCTCTTTGTTTCCCCATCCACCGCCAAATTTTTTTCATTATAACCATTCGTTATCCAGTGGGTCAATTTGCCTCCAAAATATCCAAAACAAACGCAGGTCCTTTGCGAAGCTGACCAAGGTCTTCAACAATGGTAGGAAGAGCAACATCATCCTCCCTTTAACAACTAAGGCCGGAAGGCTTTCTGCTCCCTCATCAGAGATTTTTGTTGACAGAGTTCTTACAAAAGGTTTGAGCCCAATCACTTGGGATGGTCCTTTGCTGAGATTGTAAAGAGGCCCTTTTGTGTTGGTAACCATTTGGAGATTATAGAAGGGATAAGTGAGGTATGAAAAACTCCTGATTGGCGAGGTTGAAGTTTTCAGCAGTAATTGGAGCAGAGATCTAGTGTTAGCCTGGAAATGCTATTATGATTGTTTCAACAAAAATATTAAAGAAGAGCTCAGATAATAAACATCATATACGTGCACCTTTAATCCGTTCCATCCAGACAAAGGTCTTCTTAGTTGCTTTTCAGATACCAGGCCATCCTTTGATAATAATAATAGTAAAGTCTTAAAAAATTATGGGATGACAAGTTTCGTGGAAGGTTTACTGTTACTACTTGCTCTTGTAGCTGCCTTAAGCTTGAAAACCTTACTTTGAACTGGCAGAAGAAAGAAGTTATAAAGTGATCAGTACATAGATAATACCATCATCTTTGAGCTTTTGAGGACATGGAATAGATAAAATTATGGGACCTTAGGCAAATGGGAACTGAGGGAGTGTTTGAGGACTCAACAGATTCTTGAAGATAAGATGGCTACTGACGACTTTTTTGTTACATTGTATAGTGTACCTTGTTGAGGCAGTAGTTCTTTTTTACATCACCATGTCCGCTTCTTGTGCAATTAAGCTTCTTCATCATTATCTGTAGGTGTACACTATACCTCGCCATCGTGTGTTCTAACCACAAGAAATTCTTTTATAATTGTGGCATCTTCAACATTATTTGTAATTGGAATGCTCTTATTTTGTAGCTTTTTGGGCAAGGTTTTCTCTATCCCTTCCCCTAGGTTTCTCTCTCTTTTTTTTGTGTGTTTTATATACGATTTCTCAGTTTCTTATGAAAAAAAGTAAGCTAGTTATTGTTTGGGGGTTTTGAGAAGGATATCACCATATACTAATTGAGTGTGGTGAAAACCTCCTATGAGAGAGGAAGAGATCATTGAGGGCATTCTTGGTTCTCTAATGCATTCGTGGAGCAATGTTATAGGCAATTTTTTTATTGTTGTTTTT
>NW_019104490.1:4114771-4133397 GCF_001995035.1 Momordica charantia
TTCTTCCTAGGGTTTCTGGTGTGACCCTTAACCCTTTTTTCAGATATACTACAGCTATTGATATGTGGTCCTTTGGTTGCATAGTTGCAGAGTTGTTTCTTGGGTTGCCATTGTTTCCAGGAGCTTCTGAGTTTGATCTATTGAGGCGAATGATTGACATTCTTGGGTATGTATCTTTTAAAATCTTCCCCTTTTGTCGAAAGCAAAAACTTTGATCCAGAGAGTGAAATGAGAAGTTTATGTTCCTTTTCATTATTTGAATGAGAAGTTTGTTTTTTGTTTAAAAAAAAAAGAATGAAATGAAGAAAGGCTCAGAGACCTGCAAAATCTTTTATCCAACTGGGACGAATATAGGAAACAAAGAAGATATATGTATGTATGCATATTTTTTTTAACAAGAAACAGTTTCATTGATATATGAAAAGAAGAAAAAGTTCAAGAATACAAACTCCCGTAGGAGTGAGAGAAAAAAGAAAAGATGAAAGCAAAATATAGGCTCGACAAGGAGCAAAACAATTGGCAGCTACAGACACATTAGTTTCCCAAATATTCTTCACTTATCACTAAGTAAATTTTCTACCTCCCCCAACTACATCTTTAAAAGCATGACTTAATGGCATCGAGCCACAAAATAATACCTCAAAGCATGCTTTAACATAATAGCATTGAACCACAGAATAAAATATTTCCTCTCCCTTTAAGCATGAAGCTACTAAAAGTTGGAACTTGGAAGAGAAGACCAGATTAGATGCAAAGGTGTTTAATATCCATCCACCAGCTTAATTTAGTAAGGTTGCACTCTAGGAAATAGTAACTCGAACCTTCATTAGATCTTTGGCATAGCACACACCACGGTGACGTGCATATCTATGCCATCTCTTCTGGACTTCATTAAAATACTAATGCCTTTCAAAAAACAGTATCGATGGAAAAACCATGATTATCTTAGGGTATTTGTCTTTCCAAACTCTGTTACAGAACTCAGAGAAATGACTAGTTTCTATTGGAGAAATGCTATGAAATATGGACTTAATAGAGAAAGAATCTATCTCATTCTGAAGCTAGAGTTTCAATATCCTTGTTAGAAGAGGCAAGTCTATCAGCCACCAAAACCATGAGCAACCGCTCCTGCAACTCTTCACTGAAGTTCCTTTTGAAATTGAGCATCCGACCCATTTCCTCCTTCCCGACCCTGAATTTTGGATCAATGTGCTTCCATCAAGGTCATATGACTTAGTAAAGAAAAGGGAGAATTGCAAAAACCAACCTTGAAATAGGTTTTTTTTTTAATTTTTATATAAAAAATACGAACTTTTCAGTGATGAAATGAAAAGGAACAAAAATTGTTCAAGGATACGAACTCTCGAAAGAGTGAAAGGAAAACAAAAAAAACCATAAAGATACGCAAACAGGAACTAAAAATAAATCTACTCAGGCCTAATAAAAGCATCCCAATTGTTAAAAATAAGAGGATGGGAGTAATGGGAGAATGACTCAGAAAGAGAACACTAGTGAGATGCTTTGAACTTGGCTGATGTGAGGCAATTGAACAAAGATATTTGTTTATTCTTTAAGATCTACATATTCCTCTGAGACCAGATTTCTAGAAGAGCTCTCAAACCAGATTTCTAAAAGAAGACTCTTCACTGCTTTAAGCCATAAAAGTCGAGCCATGGGTGATCAATGTGCGAGTCCACAAAGAAGTTGAGTCAAATTGGCTTCAGCCTTCAAATCAAAAGCCCAATCGATTTTGAACTCTCCAAAGAGAGAGAACCATCCTTGAGTTCCAAAAGAACATTGGAAGAAGAGATGATCAGTGTCTTCCCCGCTTGAAGTAGGGGTTGTTACAACCACTCGTTCGAACTTTGAATTTGATTAATCATGTTGGGGTTAAACCCTTAAATATTGCAGAATGCACAAACCACCCATGTGCTATAAATATTGTTCCAACCATACCCTTGAACTTTAGGATTGTTACAATCAAATCCAAATTTTTTACATCAATTTTTATCTTTTTAAGTTGAGATGTTGGCTTAGCATGAATCTGAAATCCAAATTTATTCCTAGATTGTTTGTGCATTTTGCAATATTTAAGAGTTTAATTACAACCATTTATTCATTTTTGTTCAAAGATATAAATTCTGGAAAGAGTGAAAAGAAATAGTAAAAAACAATACATAAAGGGAAACAATTAAGAAAGAAAGATAGAAGTGCCCCGATTGGCACAAATGGGGTGATTGGTCAAATTGAAAGTTTGAGGGGTGATTATAACAAACCTTATAGTTAATGGGTGCAGTTTTTTATTTAAATTAGGAGCATTGATAACCCACTTGTCCTTCTAGAACTTATTCACCTTCTCACATTGCCCAAGGAAGGGAGACCTCTCCCAAATCAAGGGTTTCAACTTGGAACTGGAGGATTACAGGCTTTCAGCAGGCCTCTCCCAATTCTCTCTTATGCTCTTGCTCATTATGCATTCTTGTGGGGAATCTTCCTTTCCATAAATGAGTCATTGCCTTTCCTGGAGTTTTTTCTTTTTAGCATGTTTTGTGTATTTAGCATTGGGCTTTGTTAAGTTGTCTACGACTTCCAGATTTGCAGTTAACTCTATCCTTATAATCAACCACTCGCCTCTGCTCTGATATCCACTGACGTAGGTGCTCTGATATCCAGATTTGTGTTCCTTTTGTTTTAAGATTTCTCATCCAGTATTCATTATATGAGAAGTTCTTATGTCTTCAGAAAAGTATTGACTAACTGCAGCATTGATGTGTTGCATCTAAATTATTTTATTAAACTGTAAATTAATTTCATACTTATTTTTAGAACAATTATTCCTTTTGTTTTTTGTGGCAATGATTTTGAATTTCCTGTCATGCATGTCTTATACTTAACAGGGGACAACCTCCAGATTATGTTCTGAAGGAGGCAAAAAATACTAGCAAATTCTTTAAGTTTATTGGGGGTTTCCATAATATTGAAAATGAAATTTCTGCAAGCGATAGAAGCACTTTTCAAGCATTAACAGCAGAAGAATATGAAGCTGTAAGTGTACATTTATTAATTCTGTTATTCTTGTGAAAATATGTTGAGCCAGGGATGTCTTGCTAGACATTTTCCTGTCTGATCAATCTTTTCTGGATGATGCTTAGTGATTTAGATGCTCTGGTTCTTTTTCTAAACTGGTTCATTGTTTTCGTATACTGACTTCCTATTTATATACAAGTTTACAGCATTCCGTTTCAACACTTATATCCAATTGTGGGATTGAATTGCTTGTTTGTTTTCAGAGAGATATGAAAAAGCCTTCAATTGGGAAAGAGTATTTCAATCGAATGAACCTTGAAGCAATTGTGAATAACTACCCTTATAGAAAGAACTTGCCCGAGGAAGATATTAGGAAAGGTAGGCCTCTTTGTTCTTAGTTCCAAAACTCTTCTTTCTTAGAAACTTCTAAATGGGCTACAATGTAATTTGTTAACAGAGCGTCAAGTACGACTAGCCTTAATTGATTTCCTAAAGGGCCTTGTAGAGTTTGACCCTGCAAAAAGGTGGTCACCTTTCCAGGTATTTCATCCTCATAGGAGTTTCAAATTTTGATTTAGCTGACTGAATAGCACATTTTGTAACTAAGAAGCAATAGAAACTTGGATATTGAATCCATATGTGCATGCAGGCCTCCAAACACCCTTTTGTGACGGGGGAGCCCTTCACATGTCCATACGCACCTCCTCCAGAGACCAGACGTTTGGTAAGTGGATTTGTGAAAGATTAGTCCCATTATAAAGCCGTAAGTTCATATTTATACTGAAAAATCTCAAACCATTTTGCTGTTATTGACCTGTTAATGTCTTATCTTAATTGTTATGAAGTTTAATGGGCATATGTAACTACTTTCATTGTGAGAGTAGACAGGAAGGTTGTAACTTGAGTCCTTGACTGATGACAACGAACAGCTTGGAACAGTTACTTTCATTGTAGAGTACCTGCATGATTAATGACTACTGTTTGATTAGTTGTATTATCTTGCTGTAGCCATTCAGTGAATAAAATTATTTTTCGTTAGCACTTTTAATTTGTCACCTCAAAATGCATGCCAAGTTGGATGTGTCTCATGTAATTCATTTACCAAATTTTTTTTGTTCGCTACTGTATTTATTTTACTTTCTAGGTTTTCCTTAGGTTAGCTTATAACATTTGTTGTGTTACAGTTGTTAAGATATCCATAAATGATTAAATTTACTCTAATCAATCAACTTAAGCTTTTGGGTTCATTAGTGATTTAACATGTTTAGGATGGTATGCAAAATCTTGGAGAAGATCATGAGGGTTTTTTTTTTTTTGTGGGAAGGGGTGGATGAGTGCCGCAGGGGGAGTTATCACATTTGGTTAATTGGGATATTGTCCCGAAGCCGATAGAGGCTGGGGTTGGCCGGTTGGGTATTGAAAACTTAAGAATTAGGAATGAGACCTTGTTAGCCAAACGACTGTGGTGTTTTCCCTTGGAGCTTAATGCCTTGTGGTGCAGGATTATTGTAAGCAAATATGGGGCAAATATGGGTCACATCCTTTTGATTGGGCCTTAGTGGTCCTTCTATCTCAGGTAAAAGCCCCTGAAAGGCTATTTCTATTGTCCCTTTCTGTTTGCCCCGCTTCGGAAGGTAAAAGTTCTAAAGAAGATTAAGTTCTTTGCTTGGTGGGTTTTATATGGAAAAGTTAATACCATGGACCGTACTTAGAGACATTCTTGCTTGGTGTTGGTCCTCGATGGTGTGTCTTTTGCAAAAGTGTTTCCAAGGATCTTGATCATATTTGTAAAGCTACCAGTTTGCCTAGTATATTTGGAGGCGGTTCTTGGGAGCTTTTGGGGTGTCCTTGGCTTGTAATAGGGAGTGTAGGGCTATGGTGGAGGTGTTGCTTTGTCCCCCTTTGGGATAGAGGGGCCCTGTTGTGGCTGGCTTTTTTTGCTATTTTATGAGTATTTGGATTGAGAGGAATAGTAGAATTTTTTGGGGTGGAGAGATCTTGGGAGTTTGTTTGAGATTTAGTTAGATTTAACACCTTTTTATAGGTGACAGTTTCTAAAGCCTTTTGTAATCACCGGTTAGGTGCTATTCTTTTGGATTGGGGTCCCTTCTTATAGGTGGATCCTCTTTTGATGGGCTCGTTTTCTGTATACCCCTTGTATATCCTTTCATGTTTCTCAATGAAAGCTCGGTTTCTTATTAAAAAAAAAAAAGTAAATACGAACCTCTATGTTGTCATTTCCCCTCCATTTAATATTAATTTCTACTTGTTGGAGCTTGTGTAAATTTTCAAGCCCACAAGTGAGAGGAGTGTTATTAAGATATCCATAAATGATTAAATTTGTCCTAACTCATCAACTTAAGCTTTTGAGTTCATTGGTGATTTAACATGTTTAAGATATTCTATTTTGGATTACCAGTTATTAGCGAGGTAGGAAATAGCAATCATATAACTTCCCTTTTATTTTTTGCAGCCTGTTTCTCAAAACATAAAGGTGGACGACCATCATCCTGGTGGAGGGCATTGGTTTGCAGCTGGTCTCTCTCCCAATGTGAGACTGCTGTCCCTTTAATGCTATTATTTATTTTTTATGGAGGTCATCACATTACTGATAGAGTAATCGTCATTTTTAAAAGATTTAATTCAAAGCTTTTATGTTATGAAGTAAATATTTTCATTCAGATTGCCGGTAGGAACAGAGTTCTGCAGAGCAGCCCACATTTTCAAATGTTGCCATATGCGCATGCTAACAGTTATGGCAGCGTAGGAAGTCATGGTAGCTACAATGAAAGTATTGGGTTTGGAAACAGCTATGGAAGTTATGGAGATAATGGCATGCTTGCATACTATTCCCCTGTTGGTCCATCTGGAATGAATATGCATCCACAGGGAAGAATATCTGTGCTTGCAAGTAGCCCAGATACTCGGCAGAGGATCTACCAATTATCGCATGGTAATGGGATTGGTGTGAGCCCGTCAACTGGGAACTTTGCACCACTTCCCCTGGGCACGAGTCCATCACAGTTTACTCCACCAAGCACTTACGGTCAAGTTTCAGCGGGCTCTCCTGGACATTATGGGCCAACTTCTCCTGCAAGGGGTAGTTGTCAGGGATCTCCTTTGGGGAAAATGGCTACAGTTAGTCAATTTAATAGAAGGAAATTTTGGGAGTACTCTGGTAATACCCAAACTCATGATGGTTCGTCATCTTCGCATTGGCAAGGGCAATGTACTGAAGGTATAAGTTACAGTCAAGCAGATGGGAACTCTCTACATGGTTGCTCACCGTCTCATCTACCGTTGAATAGCAATGCCACCAGCTGGAAGCAGCAGCAAGTAGGCAGTGGAAGCTCTACTGGATACCCTACCGTTCAGAATATTTCAGGAGCCCACTTGCATGGTTCAAATATGCAATTTTCACAACCAACGGATGTGGCTCGTAATAAGTCTGAATTGCCCAATCCTGGAGATTGGGATCCCAATTACAGGTATGTTAGTCAACTTTCGCATATCTATTCGCTAGTATTCTGTGCATCTATAGCTACATGTTAAATATATTTCCCAATCTTTGGTTAACTTTCGTAACTGAGCAGGGAGCAATCCGATGGATATATTCCCAAGTCCTAACCAATTGAATATTGATTCTTTTTCTCAATTTATGAACTTTTCCTTTCTGGGTTCAGCAGAAAATACTCTTGAAATGAGATAGGAAAAAAAGAATAAGAAGAAAGTTTTCATACTTACAGATTGGAGTCGTTCTGCTGAACTAGTGTTTATGATGTTGAACTACTGACCAGACACTATCTGAATTACCAATTTTACTCGGACATTTATCCTGCTAATTAGGCATAACACCAATATAAGGAATTCGTGATTCCACTATCTAATCAAGTTTTATGCTTTTGCTTTCTAAATCCCATATAGTTCTAGTAGAAGGTACTTGAAAATCTATTTGCTTCTGGACAGCTTTGAGTATCTGATAGGCATCGTTTGTCATAATCAACTAGCTTGGGTGGTTTTTGTATAATTACATTATTTTTAGTTCTCAGCACTTTTCTTCTATTTCATCACATTGATTGACTAAATATTGGTCACCATACTTTTCGTTGACAAGTTGTTGGACTTACGTTGATGTAATGTAAGATAGGACTCCTTTTAGAATTGTACTGCAATATGTTTCCTTAAAGAGTATAACTATTTGATGAGATTTTGAGTTTGATTTTCTGTTTTTTAAAATCATACTCATAATAACAACCACCTTCTATATCTTGTAGTCTACTGAACAACATTTTTAAAAATCTAGCTAAATTTATACAACTAAAATGGTAGTTTTTAAACCTACTTGTTGTTTTCTAAAATTTAAGGCGTGCGAGCTAATTTTCAAAGGTGAAAAGTTTATTGTAGAAATTATTAATTAATAAGCTTAATTTTTACAAACAGAAAGCTAAAATCAAAATCATGATGGGGAGTTTAGAATTTTCTTAAATGAAAGTCGAAGGAACATTCGTCCTAATCTTGTAAAAATGTATGGTGAATATTCACTCACATTCTTAGATACATGCGCGTGTGATTCCATTTACATACTCTCTATTCTGGTCTACCGCATGTTTATAAATGTTTATTACCTATCAGTAAATGTTTTTGAAAATGCAGTAGAATGGAAGAATTTAACAGCATTTTTGTATGTTCATGTTCAACCTGATCATCCTTTTGTCTGAACTTTCTTGCGCAATTTATATATTATAGTGTCTTGGCATTTTGAACCTTTCCAGTGTGTTTTCATCTGCTAGATAATTGGATTTCATTGAACAATATAATTACGCACTGTTACTAGTCTCTGAGAGATTCCTTTTTGAAATTTAGGTGCTTGTTACCAATTATGGCTGTCAGCTTGTCACCTTAGTTTTCTTTTTTATCATCATGGATTGGTTTTATTTTTTTTTATTACAGCATATTGGTTTTATGTGTCAGACATGCAAAAAGGATTGTCCCCCTTTTTTGTATTTATTTTAAATTTTAGACATGTTCAGACACGGGGGGTTGGTTCCTCTGAAAAAAAAAATGAGAAAGTAAAAAAAAAAAATCATTTATATGCTCTGCAGTGACAACCTGTTCACAAGAAAAAAGGCCATGGGAGAATTAATTTATACACTGCAATGGTTGGCCCCATATAAACAAAGTTTAAAGTGAAAGCTTGCTGCAATTGCAACCTTAGTGAAAAAAAGAGACATTCAATAGATCTATCCTTTTATATTTTGTAGTGAAAACACATTTTTTTAATGTTAAACTTATTATATCTATTTTGAAGTTATTTTGAAGTGTTGAATATATTAATGTATACACATGTATTCTAAAAAAAGAAAATAAAAAAACATGTTCCTAATGTTTTTATGTCGCTTTTTTTTTTTAAGAAATTGGCAGGTTGCCATGTTAATGTTGTGTTGTATCCGTGTTCCATGTCTATGCTTCTTAACTATTCATTATTTATCTTTTTGTTCAATCCCTTATGTTGCGGATTGATGCAGTGGTTTAAGAATTGTGCTTAGGTGCATGCTTAGGTGCGCTTTTCAAAAAAGTGAGGCAAGGGCGCCTCACTTCTGCGGAAGTGCAGTGACCTTGTCAACTCTATTTATTTATTTATTCTAATTATTGTTATTAAAAAAATCAATAAATAATTATAAAAATGTTCATGTCTCAATAATCTCCAATAAGACCTCTAATTTTTAATAATTTTCATTATCTTATTATTCATAATACAACATCTTTCATGTTAAACAAATTATTTACATTTTTCTACTGTTGGTCTCTCGATGTTTTTCTTGACTTCACACTTTAAAAACACTAGATTGATGATCTCTACTTAAGTTACCATAAAGTTTGAGTTGTTTATTCAATTAATTTGTATACTAATGATGTCCTTTTATAGTTTCAATGTTCCGTACCTCTTCTCACCTGAATGTACTTGCACGATGCAGATCTTTTGTTTTTTTGGGTTAAGTTTCAATGTGGTATGATTTCTGTTCCTTCAGTGATGAACTGCTCCTCCAAGACGATGATGATTCAGATGCCAGCAGCATTGCAACTGATTTCAGCAGCATGCATGTTGGTTCAGCAAATCCATCAATTGGGATTGGAAGATTTAGTATGCCAAGCGCTAGTTCGAGTTTAACCACACAAAGGTAGGTATCATGTTCTCTTTTACTGCCAAATTTTGTTGAAACGTTCTTACTTAAATTTTGACTGGGTAGTTTGAACATTAAGTGAATAGAACTCGTGTAATAATATTCTATTCCTCCGCTCAAGGCAGTTGCATCGGTTATAATCATATGTATTTTATATTTCTCGTGTATATTGCAAACCAAACAATATGTGCTTATTATATGAATGTTTACAATAAAATGGATATTTTTACCACTGGTGGTTTGTAGATCCCCATTGTTTGTGTGTATTTCTTGTAAATTTCTCTCGATCAGGTGGCATGATTTTCATTTTTTATGGTAGTTCTGATTCTCAACTGTCCCCGGAGTTTCATGCTTTTTATTGTCAGTTTTCCTTACCGTTTTCCATTCGTAATTTTCAGAAAGAATGGACCTGTCCAAGCATTTCCGCATGTAGAGGTGGGTAGCCCGCCCTCAGCTCAAGATTTGCACACTGGATATGCCCGTCCCTCGTCGAAGCATTCCCATCTCATGCCTCATAGTTCACACAATTCCCCTAGCCGCTTGGGGCAGCAACCCGTTCAGCGGTTCAATCAAGGGAGAAGTGCAAATGTTCGCAGTTACGAGTGGAACCCTGTGAAGATCCAACCACCCCTATCCAGCTATAATTCTGGAGGCCCTCGTTCCCCTGGAAGTGGCTCCTTCAGCAGTGGCATGTCATGGGGTACAGATGCTTTCAATACAATATATGACTCTCTTGCCTTTTACATTTGTCCTTTCTTTTTGACTGAACCCCCCCATCCCGAGTAAGTTCTTAGTTTGTGCTACTGATAATATCCATGTTCTTCGATAGGGTATAGAGCAAACCAGCCCGTTACAAGCATTCCTCCCGCATCCCGTGGAAGAAAAGACTATGGAAGAATCTAGTGTTTGAACAACTAGTATTTCATCTCAAGAGAGTTAGCAGGAAAATTGTATTGGTATTTGAATTAGTTCACCTGCTTAGTGGGCTCTTGCCAGAAAAATCTTCATTCAGACTATGTTCATTAATTGTTTGCTTGATAATATGATTTGTGGTCATGCTTTTTCACCCTCCCAGTAACACTGCTTTCAGTTCTCTGTCACTAACTCAATTGCCCTGCAATCCTCATTTATGTTTCCCCGAGAACTGCTAGTCTCGTTCGTTCTGTCTCTTTTACACTAACCCGAATATTCGCTTTGCATGTTTCGAGGAACGTATTCTGATATCCTTTGCTGCTGCTGAGATGATTACCGGGGGATTACAATTATACAAGATTAAATTCACCTCATACCTACACCCCATTGCAGAGGCAATGTTATTTTGTAAACTTTTTCTTCATTTGGTAAAGGTTTTTAGTGTATTATGTTCTTTCTTTTCTCTTTCTCTTTTCCTTTTTCTTTTTGGTTTTCATCAAGGTTCTTTAGTTTTGAAATACATCTGTTTGATATTTTTACTCTTTGGGACGGTCTTCTGAAATAGATATTATTTCACCCGAGGTTTTTGCTTTCTTCTGCGACGTTTTTAGATGCAACTGTTTGTATGATTTATTGGTCGATGTGAATCGTACTTGCATCTTCCTCTTTGTATGATTTATTTGTTTTCAATAATGACATTCTTTAGAATGGCAAAGATTTTGTGGCCATTGGGAACTTTATTTTTTTTGCAAGTTTATCTACTACTTTTTTGTTTTGGGTTAATCAAAAGGTTTTTATGATCTGAAGGACTAATTTCCAAAATCTATGTTTTGGTTTCAGAATTTGACTAAAATGGTTGAAAGTGTTAATAAAAATAGAAAATAAAATAACAAAGTGATTGGAAAAACAAAATTACTTATAGAAATAGAGAGTAAAAAGAACAAATTAATATCAAAGAGACTTTTTATTACTAAATTAAAGAGTATAGAGAGAGAAGTCGTCAATATTAAAAAAGATGAGAAGAATGTCCGCTCAAACAACAAAGTAGGGTGGCAAGACATTTTTGAAAGTCATAGAAGTTGGAAGATGAGATCAAGCCTGAGCCCATGGTGAGAGAAGAGAAGAAAAGAGTTCTACGTTAGGAGAGACAAAGTTAAAAGGAAAGTGAAAATTTAAGTAGATGGCGAAATTTGGCCTCCCACTTAAGAAAATGTTCCTTAGTTTATAATTTTGCAAAAATGGTTAAAGGATAGATTAGAAACTTTACATTTTTAAATGTTCTCCCCACAGTGCCTTTCCTATTTTTAAATGTATTTAACAATGTTTCCTACAGGGATTTTATCTTCATTATTTTAATTCTTTTATTAGTAATTTCACTTAATTTAAACGTATTACAGTGTTATATGGTCTCCATCTTATCCTTCTATCATTCTACTATATCTTCTCTTTTAGCTCATTTTTTCTTTGTAACAATGTTGAATGTAGTAATCACAATTTTATATGGTGGTACGTGGAGTGAAAAAAATGGATACAACAATTTCAACATCTCTTAGATGTTAATTCGAAAGGACTGTACGTTGTCACAACTTATCGAAGGCATTAGGAAGAATATTCATTTAATAGAGGGTGAAAAAGTTTCATGTATATTGTTGGTCAAAAATAATAGTCACAAGTCTCTTATTATAAGACTAGTTGAAGATATGGATATCACATAGTTTTTAACTGTGTTGTCCAATGAGTTGGAGACAGAGTACTGCATTGTCGTTCATACTGTGGATACCCGCATTGACTTCATAGATGGAAGTGGGAAACCATTTCGAACCAATGTAAATTTCAACATCTACCCTAGCTTTGAGAGTTATACTCTCACGGACCCCATGAATGGAGGTGAGACATTAGTACAGATATCCTACCATAAATGCAAGAAACTTATACTAATGGATCCGAGTCGAGTCAAATTCATGGTTTCCCGTCCAACGTTGTATTGAAAAAAAATTGTGCTTTTCTAAGCAAGGAAGAATTGAGCCTTAAAGGGGGCAAAACAGTAAAATCCAACAAAAAAAGTTGGTTTTAAAGTGTCTTGGTACCTCCTTTCTTCTAATTACTTAGATGGCAGAATATGAGATATTAGGAAATATGTGGAGGATATTGATGTTGTAAAGAATGATCATAGGCAGGCAACCTCAATGATGGTCCGTCAGTGTGCGAAAACAATCATGGACATGAAAAGTAATTGTTGTCTTCGGGATATTATTAATTACACTTGAAAGAACCATGATGTTAATATTAGTTATTACAAACCTTGGAGAAGTAAATAGAAAGCATTGGAATCAATTATGGGGTCAGCCGAAGAGTCATATAAATATAAATATATATATATATACAAGGAAATAAATAATGCCCCTAATTAAAAACTTGATTTTCTACCACTACTATTGTTCAACAAATTTCTTCATCTTTTAAGAACAAAAAATGTCTTCCTCTATTAGTCTAGTTTCTTTCTCACCAACATATACCATTGCTAAGCTTTCTTTCTTCAATGCATGTGCATGACTTCTCCTATAAACGACGTGATTTTGACTAAAGCTCTTATCCTCAAATCTATTTCCTCTCCTAATCGACACTATCGACATCATTTTAAATCAGACTAAAATCCTTTGATTTGTTTACGATTCTCTACGATAGGTGTCCACATATAATATATTCAAAACCATGTTACATTTCCACCCTTTTAATGGAAAAACTAATGACATTATTGTTCTTTTCTTAAAAAAAAAAATAATAATAATAAAAAAGATTAAAGGTTAAAATACAACTTTTAAACAACTTTGACATCATTAAAAATATACTCAAATACTCAATAGCATAATAGAAACCTATCATGTGCTACCTTTGCCCATGTGTACCATTAATTTTACGATTCACCTCCGCATTATTTCCTTCTTCATTTTAACAAGAAAAAAGTTGATGGAAGGATAGATTTAAAGTAAAAATAAATCTTTGAATAATAAGAATATAATTAAAACCTATCCTAAAGTTCTCAGCATTTTATATAATTTAACCTTATGTTAATATATAAATGAAAATTTTAAAAATACAATAGAATCTTTGTAAGACTCTGGCAAAATTCGGTATAGTGCTGTAATCTTCTATATATATTGTTTCCATAAGACTTCCCTTACCAATCATAACCCCTTCCATTTTTCAACTCCTTCATTTTCTCTAATATAGTTTGGCATTCATACACACTTCTCAGATATACAACATATAAATTTGATCAACATAACGGTTATTCTAACATAATCAAGAGAATTCAACATACAGAACCTGCAGAACTGCATATTCCACAGTGTTCCAACTCCGTGGGCACCAGGACGAGAGTGAACCTCGTGAACAAGAAAACAGTGAACTGGGATTGTCTGAATTGAATAACATTTTAAATAAACCAAGAAACCAAATGCTATAGCTTTTCATGTTCACATACTCATTATCTAATCTTCCTCCTCATTCTATGTAGTTCAATCCACAGACATCTTAGCCACACATTAAACCAAGTTAGAAACTTAAAAACATTTGAGCTGATATAGCAACAAACCTAGGAAAGGAAGAAAGTGACCAACTTTTGCTATACAATTACTCATTAGAGGTCTGCAAAACACATTACTGACAAGTAAATAACTTGAGAGCCAACATCAGCAAACATTTGAGCACATTCATATCATAGGAAAAGAGGGCATCATCATTTCAGCCAGAGGCTGAACATTTTGTTCAAAAGCACAGGCTTCATACATTAACCAAACATAACACAGACAGCATAGTGGCGTTCAAACTCGGCCATCCCACAAGCACTCTAACTGCACTTCGCCAGCCTTTAAGAGTGTCTCAATGTCTTTTGGAGGGTTCAAACCAAACTTACGAGCACGCTCCCACCGTTCCATTCTAGTCATTCCAAGGCAAGGACCATAGGCACTGTTCATATCAAATTGCCTCAGCATATTCTCAGACTCGCTGTAATCATCTAAAACAAAATTCAAAATGAAACAAACTGCAGTTATAAAAATTGATGAAGCAAAAAGTATGTGTGTTTACAAACATCCCAATAGTATAGCCATATAAAGCATCCAAACACATCAGTACACAGTAAAAAGTTAAATAAATCTAAAAATTTGAAGCCCTTAATCCAACTATTGAAGAACTATATTGTAATTGATACCCAACATCTTCTCGAGTGCAACGTGCTTAATCCTTCATAATCACAAGGCATAAGCATAAACATATTAATTGGAGTTATTTTACAGTCGAAAGATTAAGAAATCCAAACTATTGATGTACTTAATTCAACTATTTCATAATTGATACCCAACAACTTCTTGAGTGGAACGTGCATAATCCTTCATAATCACAAGGCATAAGTCTAAACATATTAATTGGATAGCATTCCACAGTCGAAAGATCAATAAAACCAAACAATGTACGTCCTTAATTCAAGTATTGAACTGAATTTGACACCCAAGAACTTCCCGACTGAAACGTGCTTAATCAATCATATTCACAAAGCATAAGTCTGAACAAAATTAAACGGATAAAAAAATTTCAGTCGAAAAGTTAAAAAACCCTAACACCGGATGGCCTCCTAATAGCAAGAACATCCGGAATCTTCTGGACTAAGAAACGTGCTGAAACGCCATAATCACGAGGCATAAGTCCATAGGGTTATTTACAGAAACAAGGGTAATTATAGTTTAAAGAGACCTAACCTAACGAAGAAACGAGAGCCGGCGGGTGAACGGCGTCGGAGGCGGAAGCGGCAGCGTTGGCCGGAGATTTGGTCTTCCGGGAAGAGGGCTTGGGCTTGGGCTTAGAGATTCCGCCCTTTTTCGTTTGCTTGTAGAAATCCTTCATCCCTCCTCGCGCCGATGTCGCCATCTCTGATTTTCAAAATTTTGAATTTGTTCTTCTCGATCTGAACTCAACTCTTCCTTTTATATTGAGCCTAATGTTATCTGGGCCGGGGCACAATCGGGTTATCGGCCCATGTTTCTTTTTTAGTTTTCAAAATTCGTACAAATATCACATTTATATATATAGATAATGTTTTGTTTTAGAAACTTATTTACATTTTAATTTTTTTTTAATTTTACACTTTTAGATTTCTTTAGGTAGGATTTTATTTTAATTTCAATTTCATCATTATTTATTGCATTTAATTTATTATAGTTATTTGTTTTTTTCTTTATATATAAAAAATTTAATTCCATAAATTATTATTATAATCATTTAATTGTGGCCCATACTAATTTTCAACAAAAACATCTTTTGAAGTCTCAATAAACATATATCCACATACTCAAAAAATATATTCAAAATCACAGTATATATCCACTTATATAATTGCATATATACATTCAAAATCACTATATAGTATATATCCGCATATCTGCATATATACAAGTTGAGTTATAAGATATATCCTAATCAAAGCACTATAATATATATCCTCATATATACAATATTTCACACGAAATCAGAAATGGAAAACGACCGTTGGAATGCAAACCTTTCAATCGGGAGATGAACTGCTCTGGTAACTGAGAAAAATGGAGGCGGTTGGAGATGAAGGCAGGCAAACGTCGGTCGAAGACGAAGGCATGCAAAAACGACCGAAGAAGAATCGACGAAAATCTCCTCTCGAAGGGGATAAACGCAGACGAAATGCTTTTGCAACAGAGAAAAACGGAGCTGGTCGGAGAGGAAGGCAGACAGCGACGGACGGTCGAAGGAAGAAAAGAAAAATGGTCGGAAGAAAAAGAAAGGGGTGAGTTTCGAAAATGGATGGTTTTTTGGGGTTTTGAGACTTTTTAATTTTGGAAAGTATCGTTAGCACATTTTAAAGGGTTTTACCTCCCAATTTACCAATTTTAGATTTTAATAATTATTTAATATTGAGATAGATCAAAGAATATACTAGTAGTTGTTTCATGACAAAAGCGTAAATTCTATACGTTTTAATCATTTTACGATTTCTAAATAGACCATCTATGTACTAATCTGTTTTTTTTGGTAACATACCTGAAAATGAATCTTAATTTAAACAATAAACTACTAATAGTTACCGATCAATTATGTAGTTGGATCTAAAACAGTATTACTTTATTAATTAATATATATGTTATAAATTTTGGATAATTATTATTTTGCAATATTATATAATTTATAAGTATATTAAAAAAAATTATATAATTTATAATATGTTTATTTTACCTATTTTAATTTTAACAAAAATGAAATGAGTCGATAATATGAAATATGAAAGAGTTTATTTATCAATGTTTTATCATTTTCAATATAATTCTACATGCTGAAAAATCATAATTTCCATTATTTGGATGAAACGTAATTTGGATCGCATACCAAGCAAGCCTAATCTTTAATAGTTGTCCAGTGAGTCTCCAAATTTTAAAAATTCTTAAATCTCAATTTTGTATCTAATACGTCAATTATCTATAAGGTTTTTTTTTTTAATTTAAAGACTTATTAGACACAAATTTTTTTTTGACATATACTTAAATTATTAAAAAGTGTTTAATGTGTCTACCAAACTTATTATAGAGAAAATCAAGAATCTATTAGAAACTACTGTAAAGCATCAAAATTTAACCTGAAAAAATATAGTTTACTTTTTGTTTTGGTTTTGAATTCTTTTATATTTTTAACGTAAGCTTCTTTTTTTTTATGTAAAATTATATGAATGTATGTGTGTGTGTGTATATATAAAATAATGTTTAAATTCTAATTTAGTATTTGAATTTTCAAATTTGCTTTATTTTTGTTTTAATTTCTGAATTCGGAAAATAAATATTTCAATTAGAAGCTTGGACATTTCTACCCACGAAAGAAAATTAAAACCCTAAAAAATGAAAACAAATAAAAATAGTGGATTTTCATAGAAGCATGAAACATGACCTAGTGGCATGAAAACAGCAGCACAATTTCTTCCTTTTTGATTTAAAAAAAAAAACCAAAAGGATTCTACACTCGTTTTTTTGGAGGGAAATATACAAAATTTAAAATATTTAGAAAAGACAAAATTTTAATATCATTACTTTAACTAACCATAAATAATTTTAAAAAATAATGACAACAAAATATGATCAATAATTTAAATGCTCGTCATTGTCGTATGCATTATTCATTCAACACTTAAAAAAAAAATTGAAAAGGAATGAGTAGAACCAAAGGCAAGTTAGAAAAATGTTAGAAGTCTTAATTCCGAGACGTGGCCTGCCCCTAGGTTTGATTTTTAAAATATTTTTTAATTATAAACTAAACATCATATTATAAGTTGGTTCATGTCCTTCCAACTTTAGTTATTTTAGTATTTTTAAAATATTCGTTTTAATCTATATTCTTTCAAAAAGTTATCATTTTGATACATATTGACAAAATTTTAAATAAATTCTACAAAACATTTTAATATAAAGCAATGGTTAGACTTCAAGAAATATATCGAGGATAATGCGGCGTCGTAATTGTGATAAAAAAAAATAGAGATTAAAAATAAAATTAAGGGATCAAAATGATCACTTTTAAAATACCCAAACTAACCTTTTGAAGATAAAATTAAAATGAACCAAAATTGAAAAATAAATATTTTGAAAGTACATAATTAAAATGAACCAAATGTAAAAATAAACAGACCAAAATAATATTATAGTCGAGATTAAACTATCTATCTTTGACATAGTAATCGAGGAAATTGGAACTTACGACGAAGTAGGCTAGGAGTTCTTGTTTCTCCTCTGTAACTTTTTTTTTTATCATTTAATAAATTCACACCATGAAAAGTGCCTTCTGCCCTAGATTTACATGCTTAATTCCTGGTGTTTCAGGATCACAACTTTTAACTTTCTACCATAATGCAAAATAATGTACAATACCAAACTCACTTTCTTCCACCATATTCAACAAACTATATCATTCATGGGAGAAGCTGTGACAAAATCCTCTCCTTGAATGAACAACACTTTGGGGGAGATCTTCATCTTCTCCCCTGGCCCCGAAAAAAAGGGGAAAAATCGTTAACGACCACGGTTCTGATTCAATGTTCAAAACCTTCTTATGAAATAAACACGGGCTAAATACAATGGCATTGTGCAGTTGTTGTCGTTGTTGTCGTCGTCATTGCTAGCTCACACTTCGAGTACTGGACTCCTGGATGTAACCCTTCCTCTCAATCTCGACTCTTCGATTTTTGCAGTCACCTCAGCTATAACAAGCCTTGTCAAAAACAGCCCTGCTATTAGAGCTGAAGCCATCAGCATAATGAACACCGAACTCCAGCTTTTAGCTGATAAATATCCGGTTAACAATGGTCCAATCGCAGCCCCAACTGAGCCAGTACCGTCGATGATTGCTGTCACAGTAGCAAGTGCTCTAGAGTTCCCTTCCAGTGAACTGTGGGTTCCCAAATCAGCAGAGACAGCCGTTGTTATAAGAGCATATGGC